>CACRXK020000501.1:1447-15696 GCA_902702795.2 Paramuricea clavata
CCCCCCCCCCCACCATGAGTGACTATGCACATATCGTAATCGTCAATGACTATCGCGATATTGTTTGGCATGTGCATATCGTTCTTCCAACAATGATTTTCCCACCTTTGCCATTGTCGCAGTGGACAGCTTTATGCAATGATGAAATAAAATTTGATCTTTATAAATAAGATAGGAACTGATGTATCTTATTTGTTGCTAATGTAGCTTAATTGTCACGTTAATATGTTTTTACTATATATTATCTAAAGTTGAAAATGCGGTCATTGTTTTTAATACATTTATCGCGATATTATCGAATAATTTCCTAGACAATCAATCAATCAATCAATCAATGAAGCTTTATTAAAAAAAAAATACATAAATAGGTAACATGGTGTCCTTTCACTAAAGTGCTCTTCCAAGGAGCCATGTAAAAATACAAAAACAAAAGAAATTAGTTAAATATATATACAATCCTATCATATTTACAACTACTTAATCTTAGTATTAAATTTGAAAGTTAGAAAGTTTATTTTTGAAAAGATATATTGAAGCCTGACTTCTTATTTCATCCGGAAGATCGTTCCATAACACAGCCCCACGGTAGCCGAAGCTCCTTTTACCAGCCTCCGTTCTGGGTCTAGGGGTGAACATACTGTGCGAACTACCTCTAAGATTGTGAGAGTGGACTTGCGAGGTAGGTTCAAAAATAGTGTTAAGCTCGTTGGGATATAAATTATTCACTGCTTTATAAATACTTGTTGCGAGCTGTTTAGCACGACGTTGGTCAAGAGTTTCCCAACCAAGACTGTGTAGTATATCAGCTGATCTTACGTCATAATCGGAGAAGGTTATTATCCTACCGGCTCTGTTTTGCAGTTTTTGCAGTTTTTCAGAGAGGGTTTTACCTAGGCAGCCCCAAACCTCACTACAATAGTCTGAGTAAGGTAACACTAAGGCTTTATACATCAGGATCAATGTGTTTTGGGGTACAAAAGTTCGAATCCGCTTTAACGCCCCAAGACTTGCACTTATCTTCTTACAAATGGTTTCAATATGTACTTGCCAATTTAAAGATTCATCAATTTCAAGTCCCAACAATGATGTGATTTGTTTAATATCGCCCAACCCTACTGGAGTTTCGAAACATTGCGTCGTAAACTGTAACCTCTTTAAGTTACGTCCATTAAATTTACAAGTCAGATCTGTTTGCTCTGAACATGTGCCTTATCGATGTTTTTCTTTGTATCAGTTTTTCATGTTCTTTTTTCCTCTGTCATTATGCTCAGAAAGTCAGCCAACATGTCTATGCAGCCGTATTCTGATGAAGAGCTGAACTACTTCAAGTTTGCGTCAATTGTCCTAAAGGAATTCCCAGATGCTTTGCGTAGCATCTTTGTGGACATGTGGGACACCAGAGTTGCACCAAGTTCCACAATTTGGGATGACTCGCTTTTTGTACGCAATATACTCCACAACAATGAGGCTCCAAACACAAAAATCCCCACGAACAACTCATTTAAAGAGTGGGACTGCACTGCACTATTTCAAGCCACTCTGTATGCAAGAACATTTGCGCTACCAGACAGCACAGGAAAGAAAAAGACGCTTGGAGAAATGTATTTAAAAGGACGAAAGCCAGTCCCTACTCTATTCCACTCTGCAGTAAGAAGCTCGAGCGGAGATGCAAATGAAACGATTGCACTTGCCATTGATCAGCTTCGTCTTTTACGAAACACTCTTTGTCATACATCCAGCCCTCAAATTAATAAAGTCACGTTCGATGATTATGTCAAGCACGCCAAAGATGCGTTCGCTGCTTTGAATTTTAGCGCGACATCTCTGGAGAGGATTGGCAACTTGAAAGAATTGGATTTTCCTACAAAGGAAGTAGAAAAACTTAATGAAGAAATCAATCATCTGAGAAATGACTTCCATCTGTTTCTTGAAAATGAGGTTAAACATGAAATGAGTGAAGTGAAATATGAAATGAGTGAAGTGAAATATGAAATGAGTGAAGTGAAACAAAAACTGAATAGCATTGAAGGAATATTAACACAGACAGAAGATACCACAGGTATGTTGTTTATGTAAAATTATAGCTTAATTATAGATTTCCCAATTGGAAAGCTGCATTTATACCATATGATCAGTCAATTTATCATTAAACTTCCCCAGCCGTTGTTTTTCAGGTTCGTAAGTTGATTTGCCCCGCGCTATTTGGGGGGAGAGCGGGGGTGGGAGAAGCTAAGGGGGCGGGGAGAGTGCGCTGCTACGCAGGCTAGCCCCGCTCCAAAAAGGTATTCTTCATTCCACGGGATAATATTCCGCCGAATTCCTCGAGAGGGTATATGTTGTCGGTGTCTCGTCATTGATGATTGTTAAAACTGCTTGTAGCTGCAGGCAGAACATCATCAAATACGTCTTTTCCAGGAATACAAAGATTAGTTATTCTGCTGGGAAAATCACCCAAGGGAGCAAAGGACAACCAAGAACTCGACAAAAAAACTTTTATTTGGGTGGTAAGCATGCTTTCACTGCCAAAAAAACAAAAGAACAAAATCAAGAATGCTGATGAACGGCTTATGACAATACATAACTACAATAAAGTATACTCTCCTGGGTATTTTTGCCTTGCAGTAAAACGTAAACAAGATAGGGGTCTATAGGATCATAGTCTTTCAAGACATGGTCTGGAAACTCAGTAAACTTCAAAGCGGTTTTAATGAGCTGGGATTTTATGTTGAGCCGTACCTTACACCGTGCACATCCTTTGTTTTAGGTTTATTAATATTTAAATAGCATGGTTGAATGACTGAACTGAAACGTTGCTATTGGATGATCCGTTCATTATACTGAAATACAATGTGTTCATTGACCATGCACCGTGCACAAAACTGCATAAACGCGAACAAAAAGATAGAACAAAGACTTTAGTAGCCTGCTCACAGGCTCTATTATATAATAGAGCCTGCGACTTTTATTGATATTTTTTCAATACGCCCCCTTTGAGATAATTGAATATCCGGTAAATAGTAGCCAATCAAAGCAAGTTTTGTTAATTAGATTACCAGAGGTTATTAACAACAACAAACAGTTTCTCGCGCAATTTTACGTCTGTATCTTTCACTAGGATTCCAAGGTCTAAACTTTAATCTAAAATAATTCATGGTCGTTTTTTCCCTAAAGTGTTCTAATATTTAAAACATAGTCCCGTTTGTATATTGCTGTCTTGTTCGTACATTGCCGTTTTAAATTATGTAACTATACTACAGAGACGTAAAATTTTTACTCTGTTAGTTAATGTATTTTATATATTGATATCCAAAATATAACTGTAAGATTTAAGGAAACGTATTTAGGTTTTGAACAAAGTAACAAACACTATTTATTAAAAGTGTCGAACAATAGCAGGCTAAAAAACATTAATCATTATTGCGGAAGTCTGTCATTTGCTCAATAATACAATTAACTCAATAGACAATAGACAATTTGAAAACCCGTGGCCGTGGCATCGATTCTGCCGTGTTTAATAACTACATTTTTTTTGTAAAAAGCTCTTGTTGTAATAATATATGTCACTAGTTGAGACTCCCAAAAATAAAGTCACAAAGAGAGAGAGGACTTCGGTCAAAGAACACGCAAACGACTATTGCAAAATTTCCAGGTGTAAATTCAAATTGGCCAGGTGTTCTAAGAACAACTTTCCTCGACGGCGTCTGTTTTAATAATTTGCCCATTGTCTTGACTTATTCAAGACCAGATTGTTTTAATAGGCAGAAAGCCTTGGGTTGACAGGGAAGTATTTGGGAGAAATGTTCGGAGGCATTTGACAATCAACTGCTTTATACTAGCTGATTCACTGCCTGTGTCTCAACGAACGTCTCGCTGGGCTAACCTTAAGTTTAAAAATGTTGGAAGCGAAACCAGGATTCATAATTAATTGTGTAAACGTTCTCTGGTTATTGTAAACCGCTCTTATATAGCACTATTCACTCTGTATCATATCTTATATCACTAGCACATTATAAATCTACCCGTCGAAGACTGCAGACTGGCAGTCGAAAGCTTGTTAATAAATAAATCTTTTTTAACCAGAGAACGTTTACACAATTAATTATGAATCCTGGTTTCGCTTCCAACATTTTTAAATCTATCCGCCAAGAGGCCGGGCGAAATGCCTTGAAACTAGCAAGATCCTTAGAAAAATCCATTTACAAACTCGAAGCACATCACCGTCACCTCAATTTCACACACCGCGCACTCGAATTTTAAGAACGGAAAAATAATTGACAAGGGAAGCTATCGACACAGATCGACGTTAGAGTCTTGGCACACTGCATGCATGAAAGACGCTGATAACAACTCAAAACATTTGCCAGAACAATATCGCTTTTTGCTCAAAAAACTTTAAATTCTACACAATATATTTACGTAGGCGGAACTGTTCAGTAATTGTCTTTTGTTAGTAAATGTAATTGTAAACCGCTCTTATATAGCACTATTCACTCTGTATCATATCTTATATCACTAGCACATTATAAATCTACCCGTCGAAGACTGCAGACTGGCAGTCGAAAGCTTGTTAATAAATAAATCTTTTTTAACCAGAGAACGTTTACATAACCTTAAGTTGTTCAACGTTTGAAACCGCAAGTGATGTAAACGCGGTTAGATAAATTGTCAGCCTGAACTAGACTTATTTTACTCTCTCTGCAAAGATCAGCAAGGCATACGTCGAAGTTTTCCCTGGTACTTCTTTGGAAAAGGTTTATTATTATAGCTGACGAAGACAAAGTATCGGTATATTACATGTAAACTTTTATCAAATCCCGTTGGAAGTACAGTTAATATTGCTAACCTTCGCTCATCCTTCAACGTTAATTTAAATTGAAAGTTTCAAATACATTCAGTTACTTCTTCGAAGAGATAAACAAAGTCATGGTTTTATACGCCACTGATTGAATGCCAGCTTTAAAATTACATTGCGAAATGTCGTACGAGTTAAATATTTGCACGATATTAACTCATGGGGCACTTCTGACCAATGGGAATTTTGCGTACGCTCCGTACGCATAAATCGACTTTTTACTAATAAAGGTCGCAGGCCGTTCCTCCCATGCAGCCTCTGCCTGACAACGGCCTGCGAGCAGGCTAAGACTTTAGCGGAGTTTCCAATCCATGTTTTGAAAGACTATGCCCAATGCTTTTTAATGTGATGTTACAAACGCCACGGCCCTCTTGTTGACATCGCTGATTAAGCGACTTTTAGTGGCATCACAAACAACTGATAAATTATGCTCTTTTCAAATCTTATTGGAAACACAGCCAATACTTCAATACTGAACAGCACACTAAGTACACTTTCCTTTTGGTCACGCTTTAACAATGAAACAATGAGAAATTGTCGGAAACATTCGTCTCAACCATCCTCGGTGCATGATTCTGCCATATGAAGGGTTTGTCAATTAATTCATCTTCCAGCCAGTGGAAAACATGCGTTGTCTCAACAACGCGGTGTACCCATTTTATGAGTAGAATGTCCACAGAGCCTTTTTCCCTTCCCTTTCATTTCCGCTCGTTCTCCCGCCGACAAGCCGCTCGACATCTAGCTTCGCTTCTGTGACCCCAACAGATCCCCTGAAGGGACTGTGGCACAGTGTAGACATGCGATGACCAGTTGACTAGCGGAATCGATTCCCAGTCGCGGCAAACGCCGGGTCAAGTACAGTTTTTCTCTGATTCTCTGCAGGGCCTTTTTTAAGGATTTTCCCGTGGGGGGGCATTTTTTGAAAAGGGACCTTTCTGTGAGATAATATATTAGAGGGGGATAGCAATGGCTGAAAGCCACGTGTGTGGCAAATATACCGCGCATGAATGGGGGGTCTGGGGGTGTACTCCCCCAGAAAATTTTTGAAATTTGACTCCCGGAAATGTCATTTCCTGCATTCTGAGCATCCAAATTTGCTCCAAAATTTATCCTAACTATACTTGTATTTCAAATAAATAAAGGAAGAAACACACAAAAAGTAAAAAAAAAATAACCATCATTTATCATTACTTATTAGAGGAGGATAGCAATGGTCAGGTGTGTGGGGGTGTACTCCCCCAGAACATTTTTGAAATTTGAACCACGGAAATGCCATTTCCTGCATTCTGAGCATCCAAATTTGCTCTAAAATTTATGCTAACTATAGTTGTATTTGAAATAAAAGATGGAAAAATGCACAAAAAGTAAAAAAGAATATTAACTGTAATTTATCATTACTTATTCGGAGGGATAATCCCAAGAAAATTTTTGAAATTTGAAACCGTGAAATGCTATTTCCTGCATTCTGAGCATCCAAAAAATAAAAAAAATATTAACAATAATTTATCATGGCTTAGTGGTAAAAAAAGTAACAATTTAAATCGATTTTGTTAAACAAGAACAAAGGATAAAGCCTAAAATTACTTTCCGTTTATCTATTTGTTAATCTTCGCTGGATTGTTTGTATAATTTTAGGAAAAAGGGACTTTTCCTGGGGGGCAAAATGTGATTTCGTGGGGGGGCACAAGGGGGGGACTGGGGGGGCAAATGCCCCCCCCCCCCAGCTTGTATGTTAAAAAAGGCCCTGATTCTCTGGTATGGATCGTCACTTGGAGTAGCACCTAATACCATTGTGTGGTTTCAATTTACAGATGCTTTTGTCTCGGAATAAAAATGAATCCATCTTCCATCCGTCTGTCTGTCTATCTATCTTATTTTTTTATTATTAATTTCTTTATTTGTCTGTATGTTGCTTTGTTTAGATCAGTGTGCTGCAACGTCGGACTCCAAATTCAAAGAATTTAACGACATTCTTTTGCTGACAGTGGACGACACGGAGTTTAACGAAGCGCAAAAAATATTAAACAATGTCGAAATACCCAGCAAGAAAGACGAAAGTGACAAAAACTGTTTATTTGGAAAAATAGGCAGAAATAAAGTGACGCTCTTGAAAGTTCCATACTTAGGCAAGACCAGCACTTCGTTAGGCCATGATGTTCTGGTTTATGAAGCAATCCAAGAACTTAAACCGAAAGCTATTGTTAGTCTGGGAGTTTGCGATGGTGTAAGGAAAGAAGCACATTTCCTTGGTGATGTCGCGGTGTCATCACAAGTCTACTTTCTTGAGCAACAGGACGACGGTTTGTCAAATTTTGATCGTGCAGCGTATGATTGCAATTTGGGATTGGTACGTTTGTTCGACCATGGAAAATTTGCGTGGGTTGGTCCTTGTGAAAATGTGGTAGTTCCAAAAGTCCATGTTGGTCAGTTTACGACAGGTTTACAAGATGGTGACGACAAAAAGAGGGATTTGCACGAAACCGGAACCATTGGAATAGACACGGCGTCAAAAAGTAAGTATACTACTAGTGCGAACGATCGGAATAATTTTCTCGTAAAACAGGAAAAATAAACAAAAAGTGTTTGCTAAATTTAATCTTGTCACTTAGAAGCGTCGTCCCGGGTGAATTTTCTAAATCTTCCAAATCCGAGGAGAGAAAATGGTTGTGCAGAACAAGGGGGAATTTCGTTCTCGACCAATCAGCGCTTTTGTTTACATTTTTGCCCTAAGCCAATCAGAATGCGTAAAACGCTTCATCACATGAAATTTGTAAACAAACATATGGGGTTACTTCAGAGCTTTTCTGCAAGCGTTTTTTTTTGTTTTTTTGCCATGAAATTCATATATGTTGTTCTTAAAAGAATTCTCCTCAACTTCCTCGTGGCGATTTTTGATCAATTGCGTGATTGCGAAGATATGGGTCTTCAAACTTTGCCTTGCGCAAGCTTAAATACCACCCCTCGAATCTGTAGGTTCCGAACGGATTAGGCCACTACAAGTTAATCTTTAGTTTCTGGTCCGGCCTTACCTTCGTTTACGACGCGGGCGGGCGGGTGGTTAGGACTATAGGACATAATTACAATTGTGGCTTTGCCCACATTTTTGTATCAAAATGTTATGAAATTTTACATAAATTGCATTTATATTATTTATAAATCGACATGTATGACAGATTACAAAGGATTTTACATATCAAAATGATCTATTAATATTTCTAGTTTTTTTACCTCGTAATCTCGATAAAACAGCGGTTTTACTACATTTTGCCACAGTGCCTTTTTTATGGAATTTTCATGGGGGGGGCTAATGAAAAGGCAGAAGGAAAAATATGAGCCGTCGAGGTTTGGCGAACGCGCGAGTCTGAAGAGAGATTTTGTAAAACTTTAATTTATTAACTTAATCACCTATATAAACAATAACGTCAACTCTTTGTAGCTATAATCGTACAGCTATAACCAGTGGCGTAGCCAGACCTTAATTTTTTTTTTGGGGGGGGGGAGAATCTCACGCCGAAGGTTCGAGACCGTCTAGGAGGGTCCGGGGGCATGCACCCCCGGGAAAATTTTGAAATCTAGGGTCCTGAATTGCGATTTCAAGCATTTTGGGAGTGAAATTCCGAAGAGTTCCGAAGATTATAAAGTACATCGAAGACATGAATTTTTCCAGACATTTCTACTCGGAATGAAACAAATTGGAAAAGTTACCTTGAAAAATAGGAGGAGGGGTCCGTGTCAACTTATTTCCTCTCTGTGATGCTGCTGGGATTCCCAATGTGATTTTGATCAGAAATGTTGCATTTAAATCATTTTAGGTTCTATGAGTCAACATTTCCGCGTTCTCAAAATTGCGTTGCTTTTTCATACGATACAGAATAAATCTGAGAAGAAATATTCATGCTATGATGATGCATACATCTATTTAACAGTTAAAAATCTAAACTAAATCTATTCTTCTTGGAACCAGCATTTTATCGGATTGTTTGCATGAAATCTATCGCTATGAATTACACACAAGATGGCTGTGGAGGAGGCTATGGAAGGGCATAATCTCCTTATCAAGTAAATCAACTGCAATTCTGACAGCAATCATGAGTAATTCTGCTTCGCACTTCGGGGGCAGAAATGGCTTTACTGGGAATTCTTCCTGGGTAATTGACCCCCCCCCCCGCCCAGATATATAGTTAAAAAAGGCACTGTTTTGCCAGGTGTTTTTAGTGTAAATTGAATATTTATCGTTCTATAAGTTAAATCCTTCGCGAAAATTTTCAAGAACTAGAAATTAATTTTTTCTGTGCTGGTGTTGTGTACTCAGGTTAATAATATGTTTGTGATGTTACTCTGAGTGCATATCCAAACCGGGCGAGCTTGAAAAATATGCCCGGCCACGGTGGGATTCGAACCTACGACCTTTGGAACACTAGCCCAATGCTCTTCCAACTGAGCTACGCGGTCAGGACGGTTCGAGTAAGTGATATTTCGGAACAGTATCTAGTTCCTTCAATACCAATGAGTTCTTGTAATATGAATTTTTTCTGTGCTGGTGTTGTGTACTCAGGTTAATAATATGTTTGTGATGTTACTCTGAGTGCATATCCAAACCGGCTTCAAGCTCGCCCGGTTAATTTTTAATCCTTGAATGACAATATATTCATTGGTCTCAGAGTCCTAAACTTAAGGAAGATGGATGACATTGGGACAGCTATTAAAATTTTGTTCAGATATCAAAATTTATGGACATATATATATATATATAGTCACAGTGACTAAGTCACTCATAGCACCCTCATTATTTCTTCCTTAATCTGGCCCACTAGTCACAAATGGGGCCTGTTCTTATGACCTGGCTAGGCAGGAGACAACATTTGCCAGTATTGCTGATATACTATCCTGCTACTATCTGGCTAAGGTATATCTGTTGCCAGAATCCCAACTATGCAAGCCAAGAAATTCACCATTTACAGTAAACATTCTATCCCACAACCAGGCAACATGAACTTGCCTTTAGGGCCCCATGCTTCCTAGGCCAGATCATATCAACAGACCCTTAGCAGATCCTGAAACTACAATTGGAACATTTTAGGCCATAATCTTGTAGAATCAACCAGGTATTGTCAGTATTATAATATCACACTGGGCAAGCTGGTCTTGCCCATTTATATGGGCTAAATATACACCTGCCCATGGTAAGATACTGCCTCGTATATTAATTTTATATATGTTTGAGATTGCATTCACATGACACAGCCTGGTTGAATTTATTGGCCCAGCATCTGCTTGAGCAAGTTGATATCCTGCATTGGGAGTCTCACACTAATAAAGGTCATAAGCTGGCCAACCAGCTCACTCGAAAAATCATGTTATAATACACAATTTGGCCCAAGTAAGGGACAGTTCATTAATTATACGTCAGGGTGGGCTGGAGGAAAAAGAGCAGAAACGGTGCAAGTTTTCCATGACCCCCCCCCCATTAAGGTGTTAATTTTTTCATGCCCCTCCTTCTAACCGACATTTTTTTTCACAGCCCCCCTATTTATTTTCACCAAGTCGTACAAATTTTTCCCAAAAATGTTGTCACATTGGCAAAAGCATAGTCTAAAGCAACGCTTCCAATTTCTTCACCACAAACATAACAAAAGCTTTAAAACTGTTAAAATTGCAAACCATTTCATCAAATGGTTTTGGTTGTGAAGGCTTAATATTTGAAACTGGTCAACCTAAAATATTAATAATTACCACAAATAATTTTGGCAACCCTTGCCACCCCCCTTTCATGCTGAAAACACTTTAAAGGCCCCCCCTTCTAACCATAAAATGTTTTGGCAACCCCCCTAATTTTCCTCCAGCCCCCCCCTGGTCCTTAATTAATGAACGGTCCCTAAGTAAAAAATTGATTAATATAAGCCTTCTGAAGCTGTTGTCATTAACAAATTAACCAGCATTTCACAAAAATTTCTTGACAATAGTTGCCAGGTTAGCCTGGCTCCTGTGAGGCAAATGACAAACTAGTCCTGAAAAGAAAATCCAGCCATGTTTGCTGGGCTAGCATGGCCCATTTTGACAGCCCTTAACAGGGAGAGCTTATTTTTGGAAGGGAGATCTGATTTTTGGAAGAGAGGCCTATTTGTGAGGTTACTGGGGGCTTAATATTGGATTGCATTATTATATAATAGGTGTAAAATATTCATTTGTGCACAGGTATTCTGGTAATGCACAAATTTATGGACTAAAATGTTTCAATTATAGTCTCGGGATCTATTGGGGACCTGTTTATACGATCTAGGCTATCTAGAACACATGCTTATTGTATATGGTGCTTATTGTATATGGTGAATTTCTTGGCTTACATATAGCCAGGATTCTGGCAATGGAAACCTCACGCTTAGCCAGGCCGATAGTAGCAGGATAGGATAGGACATACTGGCCAATGTCGTCTCCCACCTTAGGCCATCTAGCCAGGTAATATGAACAGGGCCCAATTGACTAGTGAGACAGATGAAGTAAAAACAATGAAGTTCATATATGTCCATAAATTTTGATACCTGAACAGCAACATTGAACAAAATCATTCTGTCCCAATGTCATCCATCTTCCTTAAGTTTATAGGACTCTGAGGCCAATGAATATATTGTCAATCAAGGATTAAAACCAATGAAGACAAGTGTTATTGTGAAACAAATGAAAATATTCATGTCCACAGGCTGCAACACGCAATGTTGACACATTATCCTGAAGTCAACAAAATGTGGGCATGGTAGAAAACCCGGGTACCGGATAATCGGATAACCGGATAATCGGATAACCGGATAATCGGATAACCGGATAACCGAATAGTATATAGAGATTTTTTCATGGGAAATACTTACGTGTGGTATTTACGCACGCGTTATAATCTGTTTTCGCAAATTAAACGAACGAGCGAGTGCAAAATTTGTTCTTCATAGACGATACAGAGTTTATTTATATTACACAGCGAAAAATATAAAGGTTTATATGTTTCATAAAGCGAGACAATCAGATAAACAAAGTCGTGTCGTACAAAAATACATCGGAAAATACAAATTTTTCAGTATTAATGAACAGGAAAGGAAATATCAATTTATTATTATTATTTACAAATACAGTTTTAAAACGGTAGCTCTTCAGAACACCTATGATCCGTTTTTCAAGAGGCCGTTTAAACTAATATTTACAAAGTTTAATAAAAATTACATCTAAAATATAATATAATATAAATTATCACACAGTTAAAGTCTAAGAGAAGATATGCAAAATATTGTATGCACACATAAATATAACTAACAAATATTGTCGTTTTCTCTGAGAAATGTTTTGAATTGTCCCATCGTCATTTCTTTTGCCTTAATCTCATTTGGCAAATTATTCCAGCATTTTGCCCCTGAGTAGCTAATACTTTTTTTGAGGAAATTAGTCTTAGGTTTATCCAGTTGAAAATTAATTCCGTTATTTCTAAGGTCATATTTTTCATTATTAGAGAATCTAAACAAATTAGCCATATTTGCCAGTGCCTCCTGATTTTTAACATTAAACTTGAATGTGAATCTCCCGCTCTCCCTTCTTTCCTCAACTGTTTGCCAATTAAGCTCTTTTAGCAATTCACTTGTTCGTATTTCATATGATTTGCCAGTAATTATTCTTGCCGCTCTATTTTGCATTTTTTTGCATCTTGTCGTGCAAGTAATTGCTGCAATTTTCCCAAACTAGACTGCAATAATCAATAAAAAGGAAATATCAATAAAATAATGGCATAGTACAAAACATGGACTGGACTGGACAGTTGGACTGGACTGGACAGTTGGACTGGACTGGACAGTTGGACTGGACTGATTTTTACATTTTCTCTATTTTTGACTTGCACAAAAGAATATTTCATCACAGAATAGATATACCATGTCAAGTCTATTTTGTGATTTTATCAATGAGCATTGTCTGATGTGACAGGAGTAGATTGGTTGCCGTCAAGAATATAGCGTTTTGCACCTGAATTACTTTTGATTTTCGGAAGTTGAAATACTTGGTTATCATTCCATGTTTCGCGCACCAATATAGGTTAGGGTTAGGTATTGGAGTTAGGGGTTAGGTTAGGGGTTAGGTTTAGGGTTTGGGTTAGGGTGTGTATATATGTGTATGGAGGTATCTAGTGAACTTTTCAATACACTATAATATCCATTACATAACGTTTACTATATTGGTGCGCGAAACATGGAACGATTACCGTAGACCCTCGACCGTCGATGTTTCCCGGGTCGGCTTCGCCTCGGGAAACATCGTGACAGTCTCGGGTCCACAAAACACACTGTTTCCCTCGGTCTCAGTAGTCAGTAAATAAGTGATAAATATTTCAGTCTGCATAGCCATAGGAAGATCGATAATTAGGGGGGGGGGGGCTCATATTCATGTATTCATGTCCGCAGATCGTAAAAACTATCAATTTCAAAAGAAGTGAATAATGCAAAACACGAATATATGAATATGAGCTCCCCAATTATCGATCTTCCTACGCCTGTGTCAGTCTGCGAGCAGTCAACCATATATCATTGTGGCTATAATAATATTGGAAAATAAACTAATGGTAAACATCTGGGGCCAATTGCTCAAAGGTGGGTTAGCGCTAACCCTGGGTTAAATTTTGACCTGCTGTTTTGGTTTGTATCTTTCTGCAC
The DNA here is from genome assembly GCA_902702795.2 of Paramuricea clavata. Classification (NCBI taxonomy): domain Eukaryota; kingdom Metazoa; phylum Cnidaria; class Anthozoa; order Malacalcyonacea; family Plexauridae; genus Paramuricea; species Paramuricea clavata. The sequence goes on from CACRXK020000501.1 coordinate 14,981, forward strand.
GTACGTTTATTTCACAACTTCAGAGAAGTAACTGACTCCTATCGATCCAGACAAGATCTCTGAAGAAATATTTCCAAATTCATAGACAAGCTGTCAGGAAGTTTCCTTTGAATTTTACGTTAACCTAGGGTTAAGCTAATCCAGATTCATACATTTTAGACATTTTTACATCAAAAAGCAGTTTAAATTACAAATCAGTTTGTCGATTGCATTCATAAGCAGAATGTAATATTTATCAATTCAAATATATTATTATATTGTTTGTTTAACTAGAATAAATGTTACCAGAGATTTGCCAGGCGGAACACGAATTCTTATGATAAATATGAGAGCCCAACATATAACTTTTAACAAAGCCATTAAAACAGTTAAGATTCTACAATAAAAATTCTTTAAAATCTTAACTGTTTTAATGGCTTTGTTAAAAGTTATATGTTGGGCTCTCATATTTATCATAAGAATTCGTTTTCCGCCTAGAAAATCTCTGGTAACATTTATTCTAGTTAAACAAACAATATAATATATTTGAATTGATAAATATTACATTCTGCTTATGAATGCAATCGACAAACTGATTTGTAATTTAAACTGCTGTTTGATGTAAAAATGTCTAAAATGTATGAAGCTGGGTTAGCTTAACCCTAGGTTAACGTCGATCAGAGATCTTGTCTGGATCGATAGGAGTTTACTTCTCTGAAGTTGTGAAATAAACGTAC
>CACRXK020000501.1:15716-78484 GCA_902702795.2 Paramuricea clavata
TTAAAACAGTTAAGATTCTACAATAAATATTCTTTAAAATCTTAACTGTTTTAATGGCTTTGTTAAAAGTTATATGTTGGGCTCTCATATTTATCATAAGAATTCGTTTTCCGCCTGACAAATCTCTGGTAACATTTATTCTAGTTAAACAAACAATATAATAATATATTTGAATTGATAAATATTACATTCTGCTTATGAATGCAATCGACAAACTGATTTGTAATTTAAACTGCTGTTTGATGTAAAAACATGGGCGTACCGGAAGGTAAAAATTAGGGGGAGGGGGAAAGAAATTTGCCCGACTTTTCGTGATTGTGCCCGACCAGTACCGAAAACATTTTTTCCGGAAAAATTATTTCGGCGACCCCCCCGTCGCCAAAAAAATTTCGGTCAGTGTACCATTTTAGGGGTCCAAATATTTTTCCGGACATACCAAAATTTTTCGGAACATCACAAATTTTCCAAACAACACAAAATTTACCCCAAAATTGACTGAATTTCCGACTAAATTGACAGAATTTGTCCCATTTATTTTGTTACAAACCAAAATTGCCCGACTGTTGATCAAATATTGCCCGACTGCCCAACAAACTGGGGGGCTCCCCCCCGCCCCCCGCCCGGTACGCCTATGTGTAAAAATGTCTAAAATGTATGAAGCTGGGTTAGCTTAACCCTAGGTTAACGTCAGAGATCTTGTCTGGATCGATAGGAGTTTACTTCTCTGAAGTTGTGAAATAAACGTACGTGCAGAAAGATACAAACCAAAACAGCAGGTCAAAATTTAACCCAGGGTTAGCGCTAACCACCTTTGACACAATGATATATGGTTGACTGCTCGCAGACTGACACAGGCGTAGGAACAGCGATAATGGACCATTTGCATTATAGACTAAATTTTGATCTAGACAAAAATTTCAGCACAGCTTGAAAGAGCATCACAAAATTAGTAATATTCCAAAGTTTCGTTGCGAAATGTTGTAAAATGCGGATAATATAGCCATGCGAAGTTTGCCGTTTTTCAGTCATTTTGTATTGCGCACGGGAAATTGACCGCCCAATCGGGTGTTGGGGCATCAATTTCCCATTTGTAATACAAAATGACTGAAAATTGCAAATTTCGCAAGGCTATATTATCCGCATTTTACAACATTTCGCAACGAAACTTTGGAATGTTACTAATTTTGTGATGCTCTTTCAAGCTGGGATGAAATTTTTGTCTAGATCAAAATTTAGTCTATAATGCAAATGGCCCATTGGGGAGCTCATATTCATATATTCGTGTTTTGCATTATTCACTTCTTTTGAAATTGATTGTTTTTACGGTCTGCGAACATGAATACATGAATATGAGCCCCCCCCCTAATTATCGATCTTCCTATGGCTATGCAGACTGAAATATTTATCACTTATTTACTGAGACCGAGGGAAACAGTGTGTTTTGTGGACCCGAGACTGTCACGATGTTTCCCGAGGCGAAGCCGAGCCGGTCGGCTTTCCCAAAGTCTCAGTAAATAAGTAGTTTTTGTTTGCTATTGTATTCTACTTACGAGGCTTTGTTTCGCTTTAAGAGAATTCGCTCCAGTTATAAAGTGAAGTCATCGGCGAAGGTAAAGTATTTCAACTTCCGAAAATCAAAAGTAATTCAGGTGCAAAACGCTATAGTCTTGACTGCAACCAATCTACTCCCGTCACATCAGACAATGTTCATTGATAAAATCACAAAATAGACTTGACATGGTATATCTATTCTGTGATGAAATATCCTTTTGTGCAAGTCAAAAATAGAGAAAATGTAAAAATCAGTCCAGTCCAACTGTCCAGTCCAACTGTCCAGTCCAGTCCAGTCCAACTGTCCAGTCCAGTCCATGTTTTGTACTATGCCGTTGTACGATGACGTTTCTAGGCAGATTTTCGACGTTTCTAAGGCGTGGCTTGAACGTTTATTTTTAAAATTTGAACGTTGTAATTACAAGGTAATTGCTAAGTAGTACTTCAAAATAAGGTTTCCGTTTTTATATCAATTTTTTAAATAAGCTAGGGTTAGGTTAGGGTTTAGTTTTGCGTTAGGATGATTTTTTCTACGTTTTAAAAACGGAAACCTTATTTTGAAGTATACTATTTAGCAACTACCTTGAAATTACAACGTTCAAATTTTAAAAATAAACGTTGAAGCCACGCCTTAGAAACGTCGAAAATCTGCCTAGAAACGTCATCATACAACTGTTAAAACTAACGCGACAACTATTCGCATTAAACGGTCTACCTGAATCCGCAGTAGTACAGAATTTGTACTAAAACCACTAATTCTGTTTTGTGATTGGCGCGGTTTAATCAAAGAATCGCCCCGTTGAACCAGAGCCTTCGCGACATTTCAATTTATTATTTACTGTCGAAGGCTCTGGAATCCAGGGTATATCGACTGTTGCAATATTCCAATACAAACAAACTTCATTTTAAATTTTCCTAACTTCCTGTTTTAATTTCCTAACTTCCTGTTCTGTTCTGAGCGTTGTTATTGGTCGATTATTTTTGTTAGCCAATTGCAACAACCAGAACAGAACAGGAAGTTAGGAACTTGTAACAGGAAGTTAAGAACTTCCAACAGGAACTGAGGAAAATTTAATTGGCTTTTAGCAACATTGCAAATTCCTTCAAGGGATTTGCAAGGGAGTTTTTTAAATTGCAAAAGCAATGAGGAAAATTGCAATCAATTTAGAAACTCAAAAGAGGAACGCTTCATGTAGTTTACCTGTAAAGGGGACAATAAACAATGCATTGCGCGCCTTTTGTTTACATGTCGCATCCCGCGTGTGGTTGTACACGAGTGAAAAAGAGGCAAACCCATCAAAACACTTTTGTTAATTTTGTAACTGTATCTTGTAAAATATGTCATTTGCCCGAGATCTCAGCCTCTGCCGTGATTCGGGAGAAATTGTAAAACCTGTATCGAACATCTATGTCATATCATAGACCACATGTATAGATTCCATGCATTGTGCAAAGGTGCTATAATCGCAATATACGGTCTGCCATCGGGATGATTCCGTCTCGTACCGGGAAAACCTACAGTATACAATGCTTTTCATCGAGTCCTTGCGGCGCTCGACAAATTTCAGAGGAATGGGCCGAGCTTATTTATAAATTGGCATTTGGTGCATTTTGACACGTATATTTGGGCTGTCTATGTTGAAACAACAAAAATAACGTGAATTTCTGGAAAAAATTAGAAACAAAACACCTTGGATATAAATCTTATACAGTATTGCTGTGTGCGGCAAGTTGAGACGTGTCATGTATTCATACATCTATACAATCTCGTTCCCAGAGTATGCCCGTTCAAGTATCTATTCATGCATACAGGCAGAGAGTAAACTTCCGGGGGGTGCCGGCGGTTAAAGTGCACATTTATGATCTAATATATTTCTTGGCTTTAATGAAACATTTGGTCAACTAAATATCGCAATATTTTGTACGTTCAAAATACGATTGGAGCCTTGTAGCAACGATTATTTTCCCCGGTATTCTGTAGCATGCATTTGTTTGAGAAATGCGTTAATTAAACAATAAAGTTTAACGATAGCCGATTTATTCCATTGCACTACACTACTAACAACATGCAAAGTTTAAAAACAACACCATTCTCTCATACATTCTCCCAGCAGTAGCCGCCACCATCAACAACTTCAGCTCAAACTTCACTCCTCGCCATGGCTATAATCTGAGACGCCGAAGTGCGAAGGTCTCCGAGTGCGTTTCTCTGTGAAGATTCTGAAATTTAAACCTTCTGAAATGGCCTTCCAACCATTAATTTGGAGAAGTTTTGGAGATTTTGTCATTTTTTCCAAATATTGAACAAAGAGTATTGTTATGTTAGAAAAGAAAGAAACCTTACCCTTGACATTCCTGCGGTAAAGAGGAAATATGTTGGTTTGTAATTTCGAGAAATGTCTTTTGTCTAGGTTATAGATCGCTGGGTGCCGGCTTCTATTGGGAACCTGAATCATGCAACATCATGCGTACATTATTTATATTTTTACTAAAAAATGTTCCTTTGTTTTTAGGTTCCCAATTATATACCATCTATTAGCACATCAATAGGAGATTTCAAGCCACAAGCTTATATATGGAGGATATGCATTGCACTTCATTGTTTTCCACGACTGATTGTCTCATTTCTTTATTACAACTACTATACAATCAAGTCAAAAGACCCACTGTCAACTAAATTTAGAATTTTGAATGGACTTAATACGTTGCTAACAATTTCTGAGAATCTTGCTTTGCTGGTTCTTACTTATGTATCATCAAGAGAAAATTTTGGTATGTGTTGAAAATTATAATTACTGTACAATAATACACCCATCTGTGTCGACGGGGCGGGGGGGAGGATGTGGAGGGTGCGCAAAAAAAATTCGGAACGTCCTTTAATTAAGACAATTTAATGCGCTCTGCTCTTTCCTTTACTCATTTGGTCGATTTTTAAGTAGAATTGAACAGTTTTGGTTTCAGGCACCCCTAAAACCTGTTGCACCCCTTAAAATCCCTCGCAGGGGGACCCGTGGCAAGCTACTGCGCATCTGGGGTTTCTTTCCCAACACAACGTTAAACACTATTCCCAAAATTATACTTTTGTGTCCAGAACTTAGAAGGCTTATGTGAAAAATATTTCATGTAATATATCCATGCCCCCTACAAACGAGATGGTTTGTGTCTTCTAGTGACTTGGGCCTGTTTTATACGTCGAATTTCGGTTGCATCGAATGCAATTCAAACAATAGATAATGAAGCTTAATGAGGTTTATCATCTCATTATCTATTGTCTTACTTGCATTCGACGCGACCAAAATTCGACGTATAAAACGGGCCTGAAGCTCTTATAGTTGTAGCTTATAACGTGTATATCCTCGTAGCCGTAGGCTGGCTGATAGCAGGTGTGCTCAAATTAGATAACCTTTAAGCTCTGGGGAGCTAAATACAATTTCAGGAATTTGTGTTATCATACTGTTATCAAACTGTGTCTTACATGTGTGATATTGTTACTTTCAAATAGGAATCCATGAAAATGCATTTATAACATTTATGGTGTGTTCTATGTGTTACATGCTTACAACATGTATATTATTCAAATGGACGTCAAACAAACCAATGACAAACGAAGTAAGATGCTATAATTTTGTCTTTCAGTATCTGTAAACACATTCAGTTGTTGCTATAGTTTGGAAAATTCCTTGAAATGCTCTCTACCACAGGCATACCCTTCTACAGGTAGTTTTAAAAAAATAATAATTAAATAAATTAAAATGGCCAGGCATGGATCCAGCATGATCTGGTTGGGGGGAGGGGGGTGCTCTGCCAGCTCTGGTGCCGAGTTGTGTCGGCCATGTGCGCCGCCCGCCCATCAACATACTGTATTTGAATTGTAATTGTTCACAGTTCGCTTATCATCATCTTATTGCTCAAATTGCTGTGCCTGAAAATGGCAATATGCGAATATACATGCATGCATTAGTTTCGTCTTTCAACCTCCTCAACACATAGCCATATTACGTATTTGAAGCTTATGATATGAGCAATTTTTTATGAATTGGTAAAATTTCATAATTGATTGTACAGCTGCAGTTATTTAAATTTTGTTTGCTAATGTTCTTTTATTTTCTTGATTCATAGGAAGAACAGTCATTTAAAAGAAAAATCTATCTAATGATCACCAACTATAGTTCATTTGCACTTGCTGTTTATTTTTATTTTCGTCATAACTGGTACTGTGAACCTGGAAGTATCCTTTTTTATGATTTGATAATTTTCCATGGACGCCATGCATGTGTGTGCAAATATGAAGAAGAAATCCCTTCAACAACGCGGGTAATCAAAGAAAACTAATAAGAAATTTTATAGCAATTTTATTTTACAGGAGCCGGTTGTATATAAAACTTTTAACAACTTTTTAACTATATTATTGCGTAGTTAAATGGTAGTTAACTCTAAATTTTAAGTCCAGCACTTCTCTATTTCTTCCGAAATTTTTCTCGTTTCACACCCTCACATAAGTTCTCAGTATTGTTCCTTTTTGTGAACATGCAGTGGTGATTTCAGTCTCTAAATGGACTGTTATGTTTGCGGTGTTTCTGCAAGGCATCTATTTCTCATCACTCCTTGCCAGATTTTTCTTTAAATAAGTTCGGCCCAAACCGGTTTTGAGGAAATTTATGTTGGTTGTAAGCAATTTGTTTTTGCACAACTACAGCATTATTATAGATTGATGTACAGTGTACGCAGCATGTTTGCAGACATGACATGTTTGGGGCTTCGGTGGTGCAATCGTCAGAGCAACTGAGCAAGTGCCTTTCAGCTCTGAGATCGTGGGTTGGATTTGCGCTGCTGACTCTTGACACTTTTGTGAAAGTCAACGCTCTACCGAAGTCTTCTCCGGGTACTCCGGTTTCCTCCCACATGTTGACAGGTTGGGTTCGGATATGCTCCCGTCCACCGCAGCTGTGCAACTCGTGCTTGTACTCTGCGATCAAACACGAGTCACCATGTGGCTGCCAGGGGCGCCCTTTGAAAGCCTTCGACTCGTTCAGCCTGCATCTGCATCATTCGTAATGCCGGCTTACTGTAGCTCTCAGCTTCGTGTAAGGATGATTAGCACGCCAATCATCGTGTGCTGCATGAAATTTACACTATTCTAATTATACTATAACAGTAGACTCCTTAACTTGTTTTCTCTACTAAATTGGAAAAAGTTTACAGTTATTTTTCTCTATGTGAATATGTAACTGTTGTGACGAACATTTGGTTTCATTCCACTGCAATAGATGATCTGAAAGGACTATATTTTATTATCGGGCACGTGCATTCTAGTTAAAGTTGTGTAGCCTGTACATGTATATAACTAATTTCAATCCATAAAATAACTACAGAAAATAAGACGATATAGTAATATTGTAATTAAAACCAATTAGACTACGTGTAGATTGTAGGATATTGAACACTATAAATAAAGCAAGGCGAAATATTTTCTACTTTGGTTTATATTTTCCTGTCACTTATCATCCACCCAAAACCTAAATCGTCCGACAAGAAGCATACCATTGCGCCTCATGGTTTTAACATTTAGGGTTAGTAAGCGTACGGAGCAACAAATGTCGTGATCAACCTTTGGTGGGGGGGGGGAGAGCTTCAGTTTTCAAGAACATAATTTAACGCCAAGTCAAGGTGCTTCGTCCTAAACTATTTGCAAAGTCGTAAATTATATGCATGACCGTAATTCGGAAACAGATTATTACAGTCCATCTTTATTTATTTGTATCAGATTATAATGAAAAGAATTGAACATTTCCTCACAACGATAGCTGCTGCTTGACCACCATCTGCTTCACAATAGTGCTTAGTGAAACCATAGACGATAGACAATTCCTCTCGATTGTCCATGGTGAAACCCAGCTAAATTTCAGTGTATTACTGTAAGATCGAAAATGAATTAAAATAAATAAAGTCGTGTAATCCTTAACATTCATCTTACAGTCTATAGTCTATTTGCTCTGTGCGAATATTCAGCTGTACTTTCCAATATATTCTTTCATCAACAATCATACAACATAGTCAAAGACAGTTACTTATTAATTATTGATGAACATCAACCACTAGATGACAAAGGCATGTGGAATGTATGACAAGATGAAACTCGTAGCTGGCGTCACCGTGTAACATGCAACACCTTATAAAGTAGTAACGTTAATGGTTTTTTAATAAGAAAAAACCATTAGTAAAGTTAATGTTTGGAAGAAAATAATGAGGATAGTCATAGTTCGTATGTGACGAAATGAATTTTTATCATTTTCTGAGAGCTCTACAAGTGAGTTTTTTGAAAGGCGTTTTTCTCTGTAGCCAGAATTAATAGCCACGTTGAGCGGCTGGATAATGCATGTTCAAACTGATTCGCTCCCCTCGAGAAAGACTCAGAAAGGTACCATAATATAAAATAGCCTTAAAAACGTTCGCTTGGTAGGAGTTAACTCCAGTCCCCAGGAATTGTGTAGATATGTTTCGTCCGGGGCATATTTTAACATATATACTGGGGGTGGGCATTTGGCCCCGCAGGCCCCACTAGTTAGTGGGTCAGACTGGGCCCTAAACTTATCCTAAGTTACCTAAATCTTACTCTGGTGAACTGGGGCGCTTATCTTTGTTTTGCCCCACCCCGCCTCCCAATGTAAAATATGCACTGGGTGGCGGGTGTGTCGCAGCATTCCGGTGAATAAAGGCAGTTATGAATTGTTATGAAGTGATGTGTCTCGGGGTGTCGGGGTACGAAATTGAGGTACTATGGATTATTTTCTCGCTCTATGAGTTACTAATGTACCTGACTGAACACTGTATCCCAAAATGGTTCAGCGATTAGGGATATGGACATAGGGTTAGGGTCAGAGATCAGAGTAGCTACTTTATGTATGCAGTCGTCAGGTAGTCTGTAAAATATTGATTCCCAGTCGGCAAAACATGGATTTGGATACCGATTAAAAATTAAGAATGATAGCTAAAATGTGGAGAAATTTACGAAAACATTAGAGAAAAAGGTGACAAATATGTTGCCCGAAATTTTTTTGATGTTGAGCCGCTAACATCCCTCCCCGTGCTCGCCAACAATTTTGGGAAAAGAAATAGCGCCGCCCATGTATAAAGGTTGATGTTAATGTCTATTTCATATATGGCTACATAAAGTACGTTCGAGATCAGAGAAGATTATTCGTGGGCTCATGTTTTTGTTGTGATTTGATTTTTCCACAACCACTGAAAAGAAAAAATAGAAAATGTAAAAGTCAAAAAGTTACACCAGATCGATGATTTTATGATATACCGTCCGTATAAGGAGTCAAAGGAGATAATATTTTTTAGATATGGGGATAACGGATTCATTCCCGCGCACATGGCAATGTGTACGTTGTACGTATATGAACTCTTTCACAACTAGTTCACATTGTGAAATATGTGGAGCTGACAGAGATGCAAAACTATGGATATGTTGTAGTTGTGGAGCCAGTAATCCCGTCCATATTGTGCTGTGTAATTCTTGTGGTTCAGAGCAAAATACTTTTAAAACAAAAAAGACGGATTGGCCTTGTCCAAAGTGTAGTTTTGTCAATTTTTCAGATTCAACTAAGTGTCTTGTTTGCAAATCTGATAAACTATCAAACAATCAACCTGTGAAACTAAAAGACCCTGTTGCTATTGAAGTTGATCCAAGTCGTTTAGGGGAATCTCAAAATGATGTCTTAAAATGTCACAAATGTCAAACGTTGTTGTATGATAATACTGGTACTCATTGTATGGTGTGTGGAACTCCCTGCATGACTGAAGGATTTAAACCTCGACCATTTCCGCAATCTTCTCTACCGAAGGTTAAACCTGAAGATCATCCAAGTTCGTCTGGTGTGTGGAAATGTGTGTCATGTACTTTGTTAAATGATCCTAATCAAACAATATGTCGGGCATGTGGAAGTAAGAAAGGTGATAGGGATAAACCTATCGAAAAACTGCCCCGATCGGGTTAGTTAAATTATCCATCCATAGCATATAGATTGGATAAGCTTGACAGAATTCAATTGTTTGCCAAAAATAATAATAATGTTCTGGGGGATGATGCCCAGAGCCCCCTGTTACTCAATAATCATCAGAAAATGTCTATTACTATTATTACACAATCGGGTAAAATTTTATTACTGAAATTCAAATTTCAGGTAAAATCCTCTGACATCTCCCAATTCTAGATGCAATAATTAAGTACCTGCATGGGTTTAATTTTTATGGTACAGTATATAACAAAATAGTATGTGTCTGTTTTATTCAACAGCAGCTGGCTACATCAGTTTTTCTTTCTTGTCTAGGACCTGTATAGGAGTTTGTTTGCATCTCATTTAGCACAGGCAATCTCAACTGTTTTAGGGTAAAATGACCATGGCGGTCAACATGGCATATATGCCAAAACCTGAATCCGGGACGAAAGTCCTGAAAATGACCCCGCCCTGAAACGGCAAGTGAAATAAAATGTACTATAGTTATAGAAAACAATGACAATCCTTATGAAATCTACAATAGTTATATTAAATTAAGCATAGTTTTTCATCCCATGATAAATGTTTTTAGGAAATAAGGAAATTTAATTTCTGCCAGGTATACTACAGTAGTTATTTTATGCATAATTTGCAGTTGACCAGGGGTGCAGGGGTGCATGGTCATTTTCTTGTAAAATATTATACTTAGACTGAGTTAGACAAATGTTTCTTTCCAATAACCACCCCTAAAAGCAACCCTTCTAAACACTATAAGCACTTCAGAAAGGCTGTTGCTTTTCAGAAGTTAGAGCTATGTCAGCACTGCCGTTTCAGGGCAGGTTCATTTTCAGGACCTTAAATCGTCCCAGATGCAGGTTTTGGCACATATGCCACGTTGACCGCCATGGTCATTTTACCCTAAAACAGTTGAGATTGCCTGTGCTAAATGAAATGCATACAAACTCCTATACAGGTCCTAGACTATTCAGTTTGAGCTTAAACATGATAATAAATATACATGCAAGTTGGAAATTTTTGAAATTTCAGAAAATAACTTAGTTTAATTTATTCTTGTAACTAGACAACACATGGGTGTGCCCTGTTTGCACTTTGACAAACTCATCCTCAATCAAATTCTGCAATGCATGTAATACAAGTGAAGGTGATGTAAGCTGGACTAGGAATGCAGAGAGATTGAGTGTGCCTAATTCACCAACACACAAGACATGCGAAACTGTTGGAGTTGAAGCTAAGAGGATCCATGATGAAAATCGAGCCAAGGAGCAGTGGAAAAACATTGTGGAGATTTGTTCACAGGTAAATGTTCAACAAATCATTGTTTTGAGAACAGTATGGTATATAGTGAAAAATGATCAATATTGTACTGTAAACTAAAGAAATGTTAATGTACTGTATGCTGGTTGATATATTCCTGAAGGTAAATACTAATCTGAAAATGATTATCCAATTAGCCTTTCTCTCACTGCCATTTTTGGGTGGCATTTCAACCGAAGTCTGCGAGATAAGTTCACATAACAGTGACTTTTTATAATTTTTTGGACGAATGATGGTAAATTTGCTTTATAAATGGTTAGTTTATTTTGAGAAATTGCTTTTCACATTGTTTTAATTCTACATTGGTTGACGAGAATTGGATGCCACCCAAAAATGGGGGATATCTTCGCCATCATGGAAAGGCTAATTCGGTAATTCCTCCCACATACTATTCTAAGTAGTTTTTTCCTTGGAATGTAAACTTTTTATTAAAACAAGGAATGGAAAACTGTTCCCTAAGTAGAGTTACACCACTAAAAAGCGATAGTAAATACCTTGTGCATCTTACGTCACCAGAATGCAATTTAGAAAACCCTCTCCCTCCGCATTTTCAAGGGAAGGGCGTCTTCCCAGATGCTACACAATTACCCGTTATTGACCTCAGGCAAAACTGTGATATTAGTTTTGTCCTTTATAAACGTGAATTGAAAGTAATAAATAAATATGGCCGAAATATATGTTTGTCCTTGTTTCTTCATTCTGTAGCACAACATGTCATTTGTGGATGATTCATTTCCCCCAGATCCCAGCTCTCTGTACTTTACACCACGATCATCAACACACCCTCGTGTAGCTCGATGGTTAAGACCTCAACAAATAACATCTCAATCACAACTGCCATGGGAGGTTTTCCGTAATCCAAGTCCGTCAGATATCATGCAAGGTGTTTTAGGCGATTGCTGGTATGTACTTTTGGCTCTAAGGTTAATTAAAAAAAACGTTTGTGTAGTTGTACTTGCAAAGCAATGAATGAAAATGTTAGTACTTGCAAAGTACTTGCAAAGCAATGAAGTTTCTGGTGTGAAAGTTGTTTTTGTGCCTATATGAGTGTCTCCCAGGGGTTTCTAGGAAACAAGGGAACCACTGGAACAAAGCCAAAAAACCATAGGGAACATATAAGCTGGGGGAATAAGAAAACATGGTGAAATCTTTGGGGGGGACAAGGGAACAAAGGAAAAATTTCCAAGGGAACACAGACCCCTCCTTGGAGACCCTCTTATCTACGGTATTCCGTTCTTTCAACTTAAGCTCATGTTGCTCAACTTAAGCTGTTGCTCATATACAGTTTTGTATTACTAAATACTAGTCCTTGTCTTTAATGCATGTCTACTTGTTGTTTTGTGTCAGGTTTGTCTTCACATGGGACTCATGTCTTGTTGACCATACCTTCAATCATTGTTATATATTTTATAGCACTTTTGTAATAAATAAATAAATAAGTAAGTATACGTACACAACTGGAGACGTCATTTCTATTGTTTTTTTGTGTATGCATGAGGGGAAGGACGGTTGCCAACCTGCAGAAGTATTGGAGCTCAAAATATTCGTCGGTCCAATTTTGTGTTTTATTGAGTAATTGCCCTCTAATTAAAATATTTAATTGAAGTGATGCAGATACGGTGGGTACATGAAGCGTTACGTGAAACACGTGATCAATGTAGGAATAACGTAGAAATAGACGCAGTAAAATGTTTCTCAATAGTTATGTGTGTTTTATAGGCTACTGAGCGCTTTAGCTGTTCTCACAGAACGACCAAGTCTCTTAGAAAAGATAATCGTTACAAGAAAAGTAAGCACACTTAATATTTACAGTACTATCCTTAGTATCCTGTCAACTAAATCCTATCAACGAGCGAACATGCGTGGGTTCGAACCCATGCAAGACACTGGTGACTAATGTGGAAAGATTTAGAGCTGCATTCCAGTTACGCCTTTTTCATACCTACGCGCATAGAGATTATAAATAACACTAGAGGAGGCATTGTAATCTTAATTCAGTAAAAAAAGGAACGCGACTATTGGGGGGGGGGGGCAAATTCAAATCCCGGATGTGTATTCGTGTTCCCATTGGTGACGAGTTTCAAATCAGCCAATGAGAGCACGATTTTATATCCAGGACTTGAATTTGCCCCCCATTAGCTGCGTTCCCAATTTTTAAACTCGATGCCTCCTCCAGTGTTATTTATAATCTCTATGCCTACGCGTACATGCACGCACGAAAAAGTTGAAGTCGTTTTCAACATTACCTATGAAATAACTAAGTGAATAAAAAACACTATTTACTGTGCCTTTGTGTATGATTTGTGTATTTGTGGAGTTTTAATTACCTGTATATAAAATTTACAAACATTTAAACTTTTCCGTGCGTATGCATACGTATGAAAAACGCTTAACTGGAATGCGGGCGGCTTTTAGTGAATGTCCTGCCGAAAGTCATGGGTTTTCTCTGGGTACTCCGATTTCTTCCAATAGGCAAAGTTGGCAGTTTGAGTTTGGATACAGTGCATATGTAGATGAGTATCCACAACCACATGAAGGCTAATTGCAGTAACTGTTAAATAGTTACATTTCATGACTAAATTTGATGCTTTTCACCTCGTGATCTTCATTTAAGATATGCGATGAAGGTGCTTATCAGATCAGGTTATGTAAAGACGGAAGATGGACTATCATTCTCGTTGATGATTTTATTCCTTGTAATGAATATGGCATGCCTGTTTATTCACAGGTAATTGTTAACTTCACTTATTGATTTCATGTAATATCAGTCAAATATACAATAAAGGGCATAGAGAATTTGTACAGAGATATTGTAAAACTAAGGTGTACTACAGTACTTATGCATTCTGACTATATTGGAGAAAACGTATGTATAGACTATACGGAGGCAGTAGTAAAAACAATTTTAAAATTTGTAATGGATAAACGAAAAATATTTCGTTCCCTGTCCATTCAATGTTGGACCTAACGTTCTTACTATTATGCCATGGGAAAACAGTTAAATAAATAAATTTCATCAGTAATAACGTATTTAATGTACAGGCTGCTCGTCGTCAGCTGTGGATACCTCTTATTGAGAAGGCAATGGCGAAGTTACATGGTTGTTATGAAGCATTAGTCGCTGGAAGAGCCATAGAGGGATTATCTACATTAACTGGTGCTCCATGTGAAACTATACGATTGCAAGGTATCGTACATTTCTTCACTGGAAAAACTGAAAAAATATATAGATTTTACAGATTATTCCCACACTGGTGTTTTACAGAGAAAATGTGTAGATTTACGTAGATTTTGCAAACAAAAATTTAACAACAAAAATTTACAAGGATATGATACACATTTAAACGTTTTGTGCACGTTTACAGACGTTGGTAATTGACAGAGGATATACTGTACGCATGTACATAGTTTTGAAATGACGTCACTTGCCACAGGAGAGAAAAGGCTGGGAACGAGGATGATCCAGGCAGGATCACTTGCATGACCAGGTTTAGCTATGTTGTTTTGAAAATATATCACCTTCCGGTTCGGCGTAAAGGTGCACAAATTAATCCTAATTAACAATTAGATTACGAGCTTGAGATTTCGGGAAATTCTCATAGAAATCGAGAGCGAGTAATCTAATTATTTTAGTAGAATCAGAGATCAAACATAAAATATTCCACAATATTCCATAAAATATTGCCATTTAAAAAAAAAAGCGCCAGGGAAATGATAGTTTGGCTACTCGTTATCTATCGATGAATAGATAGCAAGTAGAGTAGCCACACAAATTACAGCATGAATTTGCAATAGTATACTTACGCGCTCAATCAAGTTAGAGTAGGGTCTTTGGGTTAGGATTAACGTTAGGCCAAATAAAAATAATAGTTGGTTTCAAGTTTCCGACCGACCTTTCAAAAATATATGACCGACCATAAACATGTTATTGACATTTCCCAGTAGAGATCATCTTTTCGTAAATAGCAGAATATATAAATGGTCATCACACTCATTTGTCTACAAATTATTTTGTTTGCTTATAATTTAATCATTATCTAGTCATGTTAATCATAGTTTTACACAAAGAACAGTTGAATAAAATATTAAAAACGTACATTATTCTGACATGGCAGCTACGGCTGAAAAAAGACGAAAACGCCTTGATGCGTTTGTTTCTCGCGAAACACATGTAGCTCGCGGTCTCCCGCGTGGCGCGTTTGATCACGCGTGACAGTTACTCATAAACAATGATGGCGCGAGAAACGCTTGACTTGACAATGAGTTTTAACTTTTTTCTGTGTTGGTGTTGTGTACTCAGGTGAATATGATGTTTGTGATGTTACCCTGAGTGTATATCCACACCGGGCGAGCTTGAAAAATATGCCCGGCCACGGTGGGAATCGAACCTACGACTTGGAATACTAGCCCAATGCTCTGCCAACTGAGCTACGCGGTCAGGACGGTTCGAGTAACATCACAAACATCATATTCACCTGAGTACACAACACCAACACAGAAAAAATCATATTACTAGATTACATTGGTATCGAAGGAACTAGATTCTGTTCCGAAATATCACTTACTCGAACGGTCCTGACCGCGCAGCTCAGTTGGCAGAGCATTGGGCTAGTATTCCAAAGGTCGTAGGTTCGATTCCCACCGTGGCTGGGCATATTTTTCAAGCTCGCCCGGTGTGGATATACACTCAGAGTAACATCACAAACATCATATTCACCTGAGTACACAACACCAACACAGAAAAAATCATATTACCAGATTACATTGGTATCGAAGGAACTAGATTCTGTTCCAAAATATCACTTACTCGAACCGTCCTGATCGCGTAGCTCAGTTGGCAGAGCATTGGGCTAGTATTCCAAAGGTCGTAGGTTCGATTCCCACCGTGGCCGGGCATATTTTTCAAACTCGCCCGGTGTGGATATACACTCAGAGTTTTAACTTATATTTATTGCATCTTGAGATAAAATTTTTTTTAGAATAAAATATTTTTCCGACCTACCTACCCACCCATATAAAACATGGCTGTGAAACCTGAAACCAACTATTATTTTTATTTGGCCTTAGGGGTGGGTTTGGGGCAAAATCAAATAGTGATATATTCGTGCGCAATGAAGATATTACCATAATTTCAGTGTCGTCAACAAATCCTAGCAATGAAGATGTTATAGATAAAGGTTTGGTCTGGGCGAAGTTACTCAGTTGCAGAAATGCTGGGTAAGTTATAGTGTTATACTATAAAATGGCAAAGCAGAACTAAATGGTGTGAACATAATCCTTGCCCAGTACAGTCGGATCGAGACATCAGCACGTTCTCATGAACAGACACTTCCCGAATTTGCTTGAGTGCACAAGAGACATTAGTTTGGAATCGAGGCGGACAAGCAAGCAAAATCTGGTAGTGAAACCTCCAACTGTGCGTTTACAGTCATTCACCCTCGAAACGGCTTGTCGATTCGTCGTTGTAAATTGCATGTTCGATATTTCATGGATTCATAAATGTCTGATGGATTGCGTCGATGAATAGATCCAAAACTGAGATTTCAATTTAATGAATAGTCGGTTAATGAGGTCATTGCCGCTTGCCGTTGCAGTGGGTCAAATTTTAAAATCGTCACGGGACGCACTCGGGCCTTCCCAAGGAGAGATAGCCGTTCACTTCTTCCAAAAGGCCTCCTACTAAACGCAAGAAAGAAATAGTCAAAAGACAAATTGCATGAACATTTTCTGTGAATCTGAAAACTATATAAACTGAAAAATACAGTATATAACTGATAAACATTTTTTCAGGTATTTGATGGGAGCATCATGTGGTGGGAACTCCGAGGACGCTGATGATCATATTTATACCCGTGTGGGTCTACAATCACGTCATGCGTATTCAATACTTGATATAAGAAACGTGCAGGGAAACAAGTATGTCATAAGCTACATATATTACAATTGGAAAGCTTCGGATTGATAGGGATGCAACTACCTGACAAGGCCGGGGAACTTCGGAGTTTCGAGCGAAGGCCCTTCGTCGAAAAGTTAGTAACGTCAGCTGTAGGTTTACTTCCTGGCCTTCGCTCGAAACGTCGAAATTCTCCTTATATGTTTCAGGTAGTTGCATCTCAATCAACGAAAGCTTGTTATTATTGGCACTACCTAATACCTACACTGGTATAGACAGTTCAAAATGTCCTGTTCAGCTATTTTTATCTTTAATCCACATGAATGTTCGTAATATATAGTACAGTAACATTATTTTAAGGTTTCCATATTTCTGAAAACCCGAATTAAATATTTGTTGCACCTGTACTCCAGTACTCATTAAATACAATAGTATAATTCATTTTAAATGGGAGTTAAGGTTCCATCATCATGAAACAAAAGCTTTGAAAGTATTAATAACCATGTTAAAAATTCAATTTCTTTTTATAAAGGCTTCTTCGCCTTCGAAATCCATGGGGACGATTTTCTTGGAAAGGAAATTGGTCTGATATGTCGCCATTATGGACAGCAGAACTACGTGAAGAGTTGATGCCTCACGGTGCTGATGAAGGACTGTTTTGGATCTCTTTTGAAGACATGATGCAGTAAGTGTTCAAAGAACAGTTTCATTATTAATGTTAATGTTATCAGTCTATTTTTAGATTTGAAGATAGATAATTTATATATACGCATTCATAATTCATGTAGTCATATGTACCGTGTAAAGTCTTCTGATAATAACCAATGCTGAAATTGTGCATTGAACCGAATCTGATTAAAATGAACGGCTTAATTAATTAGTTAATTTAAGAAAACCTCAAGACGTTCGAATCAAATCTACGTGAGATAGGGAGTATTAGAAGACATATTAATCTATATTAATTTCCAAATATAAATGCATTTAGACGAAGAGTGATACAATAATATCGAAATATAAATGCATTTAGACGAAGAGTGATACAATAATGTCGAAATATAAATGCATTTAGACGAAGAGTGATACAATAATGTCCAAATATAAGTGCATTTAGACGAAGAGTGATACAATAATATATCGAAATATAAATGCATTTAGACGAAGAGTGATACAATAATATCGAAATATAAATGCATTTAGACGAAGAGTGATACAATAATATCGAAATATAAATGCATTTAGACGCGAAGAGTGATACAATAATGTAGACATTACATGATCTGATATGAGTAATTTGCTTATTAAAGCTACCCTTGTTGTAATTCATTGCATTGTTTTATTCAGATACTTTGACTGTGTAGATGTGTGTAAAATCCGTGATGATTGGACTGAGGCGAGAATAGCGAGTTTCTTACCACCATTTGCAGGAGGTCCTAGTGAAGTTGTTTCAATGGCAGTATTTTCACCAACTCAGCTGGATCTTTGTGTTTATCAAAAAACTGCCAGGTTAGTCATATTTTTTGGAAAAAATATTTTTCTTGAAACTTCGGGTTTTAACTTCGTCGCGATGTAGATTTAGGACATTTCTTAGACAATAGTATATACTTGCCAGCTTGAAAAAGGTTAAGAATACTTCTCGACTTCGAGCGAAAGACTTTCCTCTATAGAGAGTTTCCAAAGTTACAGAAGTATTCTCATAACGAGAAAGTATTAGTAACAATTCAAAATAATAAGAGACAGTTTACACTGCGCTCAATTTTTGGTACGGCACTGATAAAATTGGTACCCGTACCACTTTTTTGGTTCTTGGACTACCTATTTAGCCGCTAAGCCCCGTTTACACTACGCTCAATTTTTGGTACCGTACTACTTTTTCGTTCTTGGACTACCTAAATAGGTAGTCCTAGAACCAAAAAAAGTGGTACGGGTACCAATTTTATCCGTGCCGTACCAAAAATTGAGCGTAGTGTAAACGGGGCTTTAATGTCTGCTCCCGAAAGATTTTGATTTCCTGGGAATCTCAATGTTTTCCAAGACGAAGTCGAGGGAAACATTAATAATAACACTTTATTTATTGAGGATATAAACAGATAAAGTTACAACTTTTTTCCAATCTGGTCCTCCTAAACTCTATAGACACAACAATAACATTAAACATGACTATATTCAGTACTTCCTAAGAGTATGAACAAATGAAATCATGGGTATAATGTAAAGTATTAATTAACCGGTACTACAATCAGTTGTTCATACCTCGAGAAAGCCCCAATTTTCTAATTAGGCAATTTTCTAACTATGTTTAAATTAAACATTAAGATTAAATAATTAAACATTAAATAATAATTAAACATTTTAATTAAACATTGAGATTGGAATGGAAACAAACCTAACCTAAACCTATTTCCCAAGGGAACTGACATAAAGTACTTTGTTATATACAATATAACGAGTCAACGACGATAGAAAATGAACAACATTCATACAACAAGTATAAAATTTTAATTTTATTATTTTTGTTATTTTTTATTTTAAAAAATAACCTACTTAAACGGTTTTAGCAGCATATCCTATTGCCTGTTGTGTATTTTTCTTCATATTTACATTCTTTATTTTAACACAAACGTGGAAAATCGTAGTTTATAATCTTGCGAGTTGTGCCGCCATTTTGTTTATTTATGTACGTAGCCGGTCTGGCGGGCAACAATTTTTCACTTGCTTTCCCTACTTTTCTCCTGAGACGGACTTGAACCAAGTCTACCCGGCGGGATACATTGCATTTATCTAAAGTCACGTGAACACAAATCAGCCAATCACGTTTGGTGCTCACCCTATATAACAAATCCTGTTGTTTTGACGTTTTTATTTTTATTGTGACATTATTTTGTTGATTAGTTATTTATTTTCATGTGTTTGCTAACACGCAGCGTGCTCTCCTGAAGGGTCTTATTCATATAGTATTTTATTTTGTCATGTTGACAACAGTTTTGTTCATCATCTGTAGAAATCCTTCATCTCCCCAGTCGTTGGTAGACTTGTGTATAATCCTGTTTCGATCCATGCCAAATACGTCACGTCCAGAACTAATCTCAATAATCAGTAACAGTAAACGGACTGTGAAAGGAAGTGTCTCATTTAGTGTCATTGTTGAAGAAGGTGTTTATGTTGCAGGTTTGTGTCAGTGTCTTGTTATGCATGCGAAGTTTGTAAATGAATTTGAAAGTAGTGAAGAAAGCTTTAGTCGCTAAGTTATGGCTATCTAATTCTCTAATTCATAATTATTTTTTAAATCCAAAATATTTAAATGGTTTTAATTTCAAACTAGGGTTTTAGATTGCATCTCTAATTTGTGATCGTCAATCACTTGTTGTAGTATTATTTAACCCATTATTGAAACCTGAATAGTTTAGCTTTTGAAGATATTTGAAACGTGTTTTCCACCTTATAGTTGTTACATCCTTCAGTCACTGGCGATCTGGTGGAGGGAAACAAACTGGGACAGCATATCCAAGTTATGTCTTAGCAGTGCACAGTTCAAGAGCAGTTATGATTGAACAACTGCCAATGACAGAGTTCTTATTGGCTGACGCAATCACGTGGATGACAATTAAAAATGGGAAAAGTCATACGGTACGAAAGCCAGTGCTAAATATTTTTGAATCGTTTTCTAAGCCAATTATGGCGGAAAACATGGCTGAAATATAAATATGCCTGGTATTTTGATTTCAGTTTGGACTATGGAGCGACACAGACGTCGACGAGTCTCTGGAGGGAGGGAGGGGGGGGGGGAGTCGGGAAACCCGCATGGCATATCTTGCAGAATTTTGTAAACGTCTGTGAAAGACAATGACTCTCCTCGCGATCTAAGCAATACATCACACCTTAATTCACTTGTTGTATTTAAGCACGTCTTAACATGGCTCAAACTGGATCTGACTTAGTCTAGGTAGGAGCTGGGACACTCCCATTTACGGTCAGACCGGCAAATCTATCAGATTTTACGCCAACAGATGGAAACAAATGCATATTGTGGAGAATAGGAGTGATTCAGCCGGATACAAGTCATTTTTTGTTCCTGAAATTTGAAAATTTTGCCAAATGCATTGCCTAATGCGATCAGTCTACATTTTACAAAATTAATAAAATTTACTATCAATCGTATTTAAAACTATTTAGTATCACTCGTATTGTATCTTCCTTAATAAATACATGCTCCCTCTCTTGTATGATTGTCAATGCTACTTTGACTTCTCAAATTCATTCACAATGCATGAGCAAAACACAATGCAAAAGTATAATACGTATATTATATAAACGAATTTTAATACGAATTTTAATTCGTTTATGTCTTTGTTTAGGGAATTCCTGGTATAACTATTTATTACTTAAGTCACGATATGGCTGGTCTGTTGGTCGTGGCTGAAAATAGAAGACAAGATATGCATTTATTGGTTAACTGTGATTGTGCAGGGAGTTTTAATGTTGTTTCTACACGAGGTTTGCTTTGTACAACTGATGTTATTCCACCATGTCACAGGTAAGCAAGAAAATTTTGTTCATGTATATATTTAGAAAAAAGTTCACTTCGATAGTAGTTCTGACTTTAATGTACAGCTGTATAACTTTTTATATAAAGATTTCTATATCTGGCAATTTCTCTGAAAACCACGGTCAGACAAAAATTTCGAGGACTTAAGGTTACAGGACATGCACCCTTTTTGGCGTTTTATGGAAAATCGCTACTGCGCGCTCAAAATCAGTCCGATTTTCATCAAATTTTCACCAAATGTTAGCCAGTGCATGCAAAATATGGTAAAGTTGTAAAATTGACAAACAATAAAATAATGTAAGAATTATTCAGGAAAATCTTAAGTCGCGGTTCCTTTACGCTTTTGAATTATGTTCCTGTTGGTTTGAAGATATATTTATGAAAATATCATTTTTATACAGTAAAATAGTTGTTCTAAAAAATTGTGTTCGGAAATTTTTGTTTATTTCGTCATTCCGCTGATATGGCGATTTCTTTGACGACTGCAATATATTTCTGAATCGTTTGTGTGAATTGCTCCTTATTATTAAAATATCCAAAATTAGAACAAAGCCGAACACAATTTTGAAACTGACGTATTTAGCTCTGTCCTGTGAAAATTTGAGAAAAATTCGTTAAAACCCGCAGGAGCACAACTCGTTTAAAAATCAGTAATTGCCGTAAAATTCTTTGGGGAGAAAATTGAATTTGAATATTACATTTTCAATGTTTTTCTTATTGCAAGCGAAATGTATTTTATTAAATAACTCTGCGAGTTTTCAACAATTTTCGTCCAAACCTGGTCAGATAGTAGAACTAGTCTAATGCTTTCATCAGGACCAATAAAAAATTTTTAGGCAAAATTAACACTCAAAGGTGTTCTGTAACCTTAAGAATGAAACAAATTCTGAAGAAAAATGCCCTCTTTAGAATTCAGTATATTATTATAAATTAACACGAGTTACTGAGACGTAAATGATAGAATCGAAAATTTACTATCTCAAATGCTCGTCTTTTGGAATCTGTTTCATATTTGCATACATGCAATATCATTAATAATTCGTGTAATGCGGGACAAATATTCTGCATTATACAATACTTTGGTCACATGATGCAAACACGTGGCATCTTTTGTTATATCATCATGTCCTCCATGTTATATCCTCGTGTTTCGTGCACAATAGGTTAGACCCGTTAGGGATAGGAATATGATTGAGGGTCAAGATCAAAGAGAAATGTAGTCGTGCATTATCAAACCTTTAGCCGGTTTTAACTCTTTTAACATGGGCAGAACGGGAGACTAGAGGGACCATAGCCACCCCAGATGTATAAAACTTCAGAGTAAGACAATGAAGATGAGAGATCGCTGCCTAAGTGAACAAAATTACCTACCACTAAACATCGTGGTCAGTGAAATATTCCTTAAGTGAATTTAAACTGAGGTGAGCTTCAGCACCCGTCACAGTTTTTTTAAATTTCCATCACCAGATAGTTCAACTATGCTAATTTGCTGGCGATTCTAGCCCTCCAAGCCATGCAAACTGACCAAAACGAATTATGAAGCAATTTTGTGCAGCGTTTTTGTCGTCCAATTCTAGAAAGCGCAGGAAATGGCATTTCCGAGCCTCAATTTTTCAAACTTTTCCTGATGAGCATTTCGCAAAATAAAACGTGTTCCGCTGCCATTGGGTTCTAATAAATCAGTTAGCGCTAAAATCCGACGCCAAGTGACATGAGTTCAACTCAAAACAAAACAGATGCATTATCAGTGAAGACAGTGATGATGATTTTGTTTAATTAGAGAAAATGAAGTTTCAATCATAATCGATGGTGATTGATGGATGTAAATCGCTTTGCAAGGCTAATGTATTTTTATACATCATTATATAAAAATCATGCTTTGTATTCTTTCAACAGGCAAGTGGTGATAATCTTGACACAACTTGAAGGAAATGATGGTTTTTCAGTTTCCCATAAACTCAACTTTCGAACGATGATAGATAACGGTGATGGAGACTATGGTGCACAACATATGCCAGAATTAGGGAAAGATCTTATTGGACTTCATTCTCCTCGACCTATCACGTAACCTTGGCCAATCTTGAATTTACAAAATCTTTCTAAGCTTCGCTGGTTGAGCCTAAAAAACAATAATGGGGATGAAGCTGTCAGTAGCTATAATAGCACAATATTAGTCTCAACCTATATATACAGCACTTGCATGTCAATAATCTACACTTTTTTGAACGAGAACTACGAAGTGCAAGGTTTCTGGTTGACCCTTAAACCTAACAATGATTGGTAATAATGCTGATTAAAGTGTTATACTTTGGATAACATTTTGTAGAATTCTAGTTCTGAAGTGGAATGTTCCTCGATTATAATTACATTTCATCTTTCACTGATCATTTGTGCGAGTTATTGTAACTGAAGAGAACTACGAAGTGCTAGGTTTGCTGCCCGAGCCTTCAAAACAACGACTGGTAATGATGCTGGCCCAGGTGACTATCTGTGGACTACATTCATTTCAGTAAAGTTTTATTTCTAAAACGTAATGTTCCTCGACGTAATTGTTAATGAAAAGTGGCTACGATGACCAAATTAACTTCAAAACAGTGATGGTAAGACTAAACATACTGGCCAAAACATGATGATAAAAATAAAGATAGTGGTCGAAACATGGTGATATAATAAAACTAAAGATAGTGGCCCAAACATGATGATAAAACTAATGATGATGAAACTAAAGATATACTGGCCCAAAGTGACCAGTGCTCGGGCAACTATGGGGGAAATTGTCATTTTTATTATTACATCAACCAATCAGTTGGAATTATGAAGAGAACGTAAAACAACATTTGAAAAAAAGTTAATTCGAAACTGTAATGTTCGTTAACGTTCTTGAGGAAACTCTAAGCAGGTTCTTAAGTGGAATCTTCAAAACAATGAGTGGTAAAAACTAAAGTGACTAACTAAAAAATCTTAATTCTGAAATTCCTCAAATTATCTTTCCTTCATTTTTGCAAGGTAATTGGTATACAAGGTATTTTTACAAGGTACAAGGTATTTTTGTGAAAACTACCAAGTGAAAATTCCTGTAATGATGCTGGCTAAAGTGGCAAACTGTGAGCAAGATTTGGTGAAATTGTAATTTAGAAAACTGTCCTTAACCGTGGTTTCCTCACCTAGAAAAGTACCTTTCTTGGGAGAATGATGAAGAAATAACTATAAAGTAGGAAACTAGAGTATAAAGTGTTTAGGTTCGCTGGTTTAATCTTCAAAACAGTGACTGGTGATGCGTGTTAAGATGGTCAACCGTCGACGTTGGACAACCTTCGGAAAATTTCATTTCGTGCATTGGAGTTCGCTAATTAAACCATCAAAACAATGTTGGTGATGAAATTTGGTGACCAATTCAGCATAACTTTCGGGAAAATTCTTCTCACGCGCCTATGCATACAGCATATGGCAAGAACAATAATAATGTTGTGTTTCATACGTATAATGAAAACAATAATGCAATGTATCCATGACTTTGGAAATCTTACTGGAATTGTTGACATGAGTGATTGAACTACTTCAACAAGTATGACCATTCTTACTAAATTATTTTATGTATAAAGTATAATATAACGGTTTAAATTATAATTAAATGCATCATATGACGTTACATTCCTCATGACGAAGACAAGGGGAAAGCGAAATATTTTGTCCATGGATTATAATCTTCATCACTACATCGAATGATTGTTTATTTTTTCTAATCTCTAGTGTTGTTGTATGAACTCTTCTGCCTCATGATTCATCTTATTACTGATTGATTGGCAGGTACTACTATTATGTCTTAAGGTTCCTACATGCTTTTAAATTGGCCGTCAGGCAGTGAGGAGGCCTCAGGGGTAATTAAGGAGGTCCGCAACCTCCCCCATATTTCTCCAATACTACTTTTGTAATCCTTCCATTCCCACTTAAAAATACAGGAAATTGCATTGTGGGAACAATAACTATCACAAATTGGGGTTGCGAACGAACAAACCTGCTGGACCCCCTCCTCAGTGATGAGTTTGGTTTCCGAACTGGCTTTGCTATGCATAGGAAAGAACTTTAGATAGTCTCGGGGAAAACAAGATATACTTTTCGTCGAACAACACAAAAACTTGTCGTTAGCGATTTTTTTGTAAAATGAAATTGAGCAATGAATGAATTCTTGCATGGATGCGTCGATGCCGTATAGGTTACCGGCATTTCGTCCATAAATGGATTCTCTTGGAAAGACCATATGAAAAACCGTCGGACGAAGAACAGAGTAATTCATAGCAATTACGCAGGTTAGCGTCCAAACATCTTCTAAAATTATAATGTAAGTTAATTTCGTAATGTTTATATAATGTAACTATTGTATTCGTATAGTAAATTTTGAACACCTGTACAATCTATAAGCAAAAATTGTAAAATATATGCAGTGTAGATAGACGTTCTTATATATCAAATGATTTTGAACAAGATTTAATCGAGGGGTGAATACTATATAATTACGTTATTAAAAAACAAAAAGATTTGCCTCAAACGGAAATGAGAGTCTCATCGACTCTCGTGTACCAAATTTTAATCGGAGTCGCATGATGAGAGTTTTCTCTACGCACGCGCGGTAATATCCAGCCAACTCTCGTCAACTGTCGTGCAACTCTTGTTCTCGTTTGACCGGGCCTAAAGCCGGTTTTCCACTAGCGAATTTTTTCGCGCAAAGCGACCTTTTTCCTTTGTCGGCATCCATTTTGCCACGTCTTGCTTACGTAATAAGTGATACCGACAAAGGAAAAAGGTCGCTTCACACGAAAAATTCGCTAGTGGAAAACCGGCTTAACTATGTGTCAAATTCTTCGCTGCCTGAATGAAATGAACAAAATAATTTGGTTTCTGCATGTCTAATCTTCCCAGGAAATGGCATTTCGCGGAAAATCTAATAGGCATCAAGATTTCCGGAGCAGCATACCCCACGAACCTCCAATTATCCCCACCACCGCCAAATCAATTTTTCGCCGCCAATGATACAAAGTGCCGTTCGTGTTTTGCGAATGTTTTAACATGATTGTGCATATTTAAATTGGTAACATAATCATGCACTCTCGTGATATGTGCCAAAATTATGCACAAAACCAATTTTCAACACAACAGCTGTTTATACTTTCCGCAAAATCAATCTAGCTAAATACAAATATCATTTGATTCTTTTAATCTAAAATAAATAGTTTCTGTTGTCTTGAAATCTCCATTAACTTTTATCTTCACTCTTCTTCTCACATTTGTAGTAAACATCGAAAAAATGGGGTCGTGTATATTGAAAGTTTTTCTCTTGGCCTTTCTATCAGGTTAGTAATTTTGGTCGCAATCGTACGTTTGTACAGTTGAAGTATAGTATTATACTGGATATAGCTATATTAATTTGAATATAGGTATGATAATATAAAGAAAATATAAGGTGTATAAATGTTGAATACAATATGAAGTGAATTATCAGGTTATTTTATGCGGAGCAACCTTTGACTTTTTATAATGCTGTATTTTTGTCATAGTTGCTTTTGAATATAGAGCTTATATAGTCGCCACAAAGTGTTCGGTCATGCAGACGATACTGTTTCATTTGTTCATGCACACGGGAATTCGTCCACCTCTCAGAAAGAAAGTAACTATAAATACTCCACTTGCATCCGACTGAAATTTCATGAATATACAAGAGAGCGTAGTGCTTGTCATTTAATAAATAAACCAATAGGCAATAAACCTGATTTCATATATAGCAGTGTTTCCTTCCTTACGATATTCATTATATTTACCATGCACCCAGTATTGAAAAGAAGCTCAAGAGTGTAAAAATATTCTATATACTGCATGTGTAGGCTCCGTTCACATGGACTCGGACGAATTCGGAACCGCATACCCAAATTTGCACCTGCAGCACTTTCACCTATATATATGTATGTCATAGAACCTCCGCGCCGCCCAATGCAGTTTTTCCCGTAGACAGCCGAACACATCATGCGCTTATACGAAAGGCACTCGCTCCCCCTCGCCCCCCTAAGCTACATTAAGTCAGTCATTTTGAATGTTTTCAGGGGGTGGGGCGAGTGGCGGCTTCCCTTTAGAGCACTGCAAGGCTAAGGCCAATATATATGCAGTGTACGAAACCGCACGAATTCAAGCACAGCAAGGTGGAAATTTCCCTAAACTGAAATAAAAATATAAAGGATAAAAACACAGAGGTAATTTTGTGGGAGGATGGTGGAACGCTGCAAAAACACCCAACGTTTCGAGGGTGAAAGGCTGTCGTAAAAAGCGTACATTGCGCTTATATGTAGTAAAACGTTTCCCTTGCATGCAGTTAATATACTGATATACTTCATTTTTTCACTTTTTGGTTGTTCGGACTCAAACCACGGCTAGAATACATGCAGAGAATATTATTTTGGTATAGACCACTATCTACAGTGGATCCTTGAAATATCATGCAAGTTAATGTTAAGCAAGTTTTGCCGTTTTGGACTCAGATTAAGTATCACAGTCATGCACAAAACAGCTCATTATGTTTATGTTTGAGCTGAGTATACTACAGTATTCGTCTATGTAAATATGCAAATCTATAGGCCATTTTGATTTGAAATTAACATTCACAAACAGTGAGCTGATAATTCGTTTTTGTGTATTTACTGCAGTTTTTCCATTCAAATTGAAAAATATTAACGTCACAGATCTGAAATTGACAATTTGCACACATCACATAGATTTGACTTTTTTATAGATTGGATAATCAATGCTCAAGCCGTGGAATACGTCATTCACATTTATACCGCTGACAAATTTAAAGCAGGGACGGATGCTCCTGTATATTTAAGGTTTTATGACAAAAATGACAAGCTGGTGTTGTCGCAGACTAAGATCGACCCACCTGGTAATCCATTCGAGCAAAATGCGTGAGTTATTATTCGATATTTTTATAAATTGAGATTTGTGAAATCATTAATATAGACTATAGTTCAGCAGTCATTCTCTAGAGGTATGAAACTATAATCCTCACAAAAATTGAATACATATATAGTGACAGCAACCGTTAGTGTTCTATAATTTAGGATTTTTAGCTCAAGTTTTAGTTTCATTGATCGTCTTGGCTAAAGATGCTCCCTAATATTGTAATAAATTAGAGGTAAACCACTTTGTATGCCCTATACCTACAGACTGTACAAAAAAGGTAATCCAACTTTAGCGTGCTTTTGTGATTTCAATAAATATTGAGTGTATAATTTTTCATATCAATAAAGGTTAGGGTTTTAGCTTAACAACAAATTTGTTACAACTCAATAAATAAGAGATAAAAGACAGAAAATTTGTTAATGCTACGTAAGCAAGCACATTTTATTCTTTGTGCAATGAAAGGTTCATCGTTTTCCTAAGAAATTTTTAAAGACTATTATTTGTTCAGCTAGAAAATTTTATTGCATTTCCGGGACTCCGAGAGCCCTCAGAGTTTAAAAAATCCTCCCCCCCCTTCCAGCCTCACGCCCTGGTGTTCCCAGCACCCACCCAACAGTTTCTTGATGACGTCGTATATTGTTCCGTCTAATACCCCCTTTCGATAATTACGTCATTTGGCCTGGGAGCCTCACTCTCATGAATCGTGAGCCAATCACCTTGCATAATTTACTATAATGAGAGCGAGGCTCCAGGACCAAAAAGTACGTGTGACGTAATTATCGAACGGTGTGTTGCTGGCTGCGCCAATGGTAAACACATGATTTCCAGTCCAAATGCCAATAAAATTCTATTATATCAGCTATAAAGCAGATGCCTCTTTTAAGTGGACCTATGATTGGTTCCAAAACTATAGGACTATAATGGGTACGACTGAAGTTGTTTTTAGTTTGTGCATGGTGCTTCTGGAATATCGTATTTTTAGAAAACTTGCGTATTTGACTGCTATCTGTGACTGAATAATTATTTTATCGATCAGGCACGACGTTGAACGATTACGTACAGGTTTGTATCTTGGAGAATTATCAAGAATTGAAGTGAAACGAGGATCGACCTCATTCGGATTGGGGGATGATTGGGATCTTGACAGGGTAAGAAAACAGCCAAAACAACAAAAATAAAGAACCGATTCCGATGAAAACTTGCACCTTCAGAATTCATGAATTAAATAAGACAGGTTATTGAGATTGTAATTGTCAGTGTATAGAAAAAATCGTTATCAGAAAACACAGAGAGAGATTTAGAGCAAGTCTGTTGTCACTATTACTAGTCGGAACTCTCAGTGATTCCCTATTCTTTTTTCAGATTGAAGTTGAAGATCCACGAAATAATTATAAATATGTTTTTTATTGTGGTTGTGAAATTGGTAAAGCTGATAGATGGTACAATGTACAGGGTAAGCATTACGAAACTGAACCAAATTACTATGGCATGTATATAAAAACTTGAAATATTGTCAAGAGAAAATTTTTTCAAGATATTTTTTACGATGTTGTTTCACGTATTACCGGAGGAGCAAACTGTGATCAACATATTTTTGCATGTTTTTTTAGTTAAGAGACCATTTGACTGCAGAAATGGGTATCATCTTGTGAACGACAAATGTGAAGGTTAGATTATACGATTTGTAAGAGTTTTATTGGTGGCCTTTAGGAATTATACAATTTAGGAATCGAAATTCGGTACAAACGTGCACTGTAACCACTGTGCCACGAAACAAATTGAAATTGTCATATAAAGGTTGACTACATAACGTTGAATATTATAATTATATTGAAGATGGTTACGCTTCTGTTTTTCCTAGATGTCGATGAATGCCAGGCAAGTGGATGCAGCGATCCTAATGCAATCTGTACTAACACTGCCGGTACTTATCACTGTAACAATTGTAAACCTGGCTACAGTTTTGACGGCAGTAAATGTGCAGGTACGTCTGAGTGTTTAAATTGACGCGCATTAATGATAATGGTGATTAATTATTTAATATGGCTAACACAATGTGTGGTTGCCCAATTCACCATAGCCAGACCAAGAGAAAAACACTTGAAGAGAGAACCAACCAAACATTACTTTCACGAATTTTTAAGCACAGGCAAGCTTCCCAAGGAGTAAATTTCGTTGTCCTCCACCTACAGTTAACAGGCTAAACACAACAGTATAAACCTGTTTAACCTCATCTAAAACCCATACATACAATATGAGTACCACAGTGTTTCTTTTATCTCTATGCCATCATGTTCCTTGAAATACTAAATTATGCAGGAACTGTATTTACATAACACATAACCTTGCAAGCTTAAATAAGTGCGTAGTGCGTTTGTTATCTTGATCGTGACTTGTGTAAGCTTAAACCTTAATAAATTGAGACTCACTTTTAAGCTTAATTCTTATCTTGAAGAAACGAATGATTAAATATACGGCAAATTGAGTTTCCCTTATCTCGCCGTCATATCAACTTGTCCGCCTCGTGCATGGGAAGATTGTCTGCCATGCATGCTGGCTATACTGGTAATATATAGTCAGCAGTGAGCGGATTACACCATTAATGGGGATCAGGACATTGAATGGCATGAGAATCTCTTAAAGGACCAGGCTTTTAATTTCCGGCTTAAAACTACCATATCGCAACAAATCTTGCTATAGTGACGTAATTATACCGTGAATCAAGAAGCGTTCTCATGTATGTATTTTCCCTTCAAGATGTGGATGAATGTATCAATGGTCAAAGTCAATGTCAACAAACTTGCAGGAATACAGATGGAAGTTATGTTTGCAGTTGTTTATCAGGGTTAACCTTGGTAGATAGATATTTTTGCATAGGTAAAAATTGACATGACGTTGCAATACTTTGCAATCTTACCGCAAGCATGACGTAGACCGGTAACAACTGATGAAGTCACATGGCATGTGGCATTTGCATCTTTAAACCGTTTTTCCAGTCTCTAACTTTTTGTGTTGTGTTGTTAAAATTTTAAATATTCAAGAATAAAACAGTTTTCAAACACTATCACCCATATAACTTCTATTCGGCAAGATTTACATGCATACCTTTTTATTGGGAATTTAGATAAAGATGAATGCCAACTGGGCACACACAAATGTAGATCCCCCGCAAAATGTATCAACAATCACGGAGGTTATAAATGTGAATGCCCTAAAGGGTACGAGAACGATCCTACGGACATATTCAGTTGTAGAAGTAAGTAGCTGTATATACTGTTTACTCTCATCACCATTTAGCTGGTTCGATTTCAAATTTTCACGAGAGTTGATGAGAATGTTTGACCGGTAATATCATTGAATTTATTTCCTATTTCAGACAAGAACGAATGTTTAAGCCCGACTGCATGTGACTACAAAACAAGTGTAAAATGTACAGATCTTTCACCAGGATATAAATGTGAATGCAAACCGGGTTTCTATAATGAAAAGGACAACGTTTGTAAAGGTAGGTACTGGCACGACTAGAATAAAGAAGGTATTAATCCAAGCCTTTGCCATGTAATGCGTTACGTATTCTTTGTTTGCAATCACGTGATTTTTCATCCAAATGACGGGCAATCAAACAACTCGTGGACGATTTTTCTTCTATCAGAATGGTTGTAGCAAGAAAAACTGAAGGTCTTAATAAATGTATAAAAGTTACACTCGAAATTTTCATCTACAAAATCCTTCAACATTAGTTTAATCGAGTGCGATGCCCTGATATTTCCAGTTAAATGATGAATTTTGCAATGGATTTTCCTTTATATTTCTAGATATTGATGAATGCAAAGGGGGGCACTCGTGTGATGTTGGAAAATCTGTCTGTGAGAATTTGGAAGGAAGTTATCGGTGCAATTGTTTTCCAGGATATATTATGTCTGGCAATGGCAAGAGCTGTATTGGTAAGTTTAATATATACTGTATGTACTTTAAGTTTGGTAGAAAGAAACAGAATATCTTGGCTACGTCAGGTTTCCACTTGTGTTAATTTGACAGCACCGGTTTAAAAAAGGTTTTGAAGGTTTATCTTCCATGTTTCCTCCGTCACCGGCACTTTCTCATAAACCATGTGGACCATATTCTTTCTCTGACTTCCCAATATGAATGTTGCATATAACCTTTTAATGATCGTGGGACGAGCATGATACGCACATGCAGAAACGTTTCTCTTTTCATACTTTTGTGCGAAAATTTCTTATTTTTGCGAAGAAAACCAGCATTTGAAGGTAAGCAGTTTTATAACATATACAGAATGAGCGACCGTATTGCATGTATAACATATTAAAAAACTCATTAATAATTCATGAGGAAAAGACAAAGGAAATCACTGCCGTGTCGGTGGTTTTATATGTGATAAAAAATCATCTTCATTTACCTGAACTTTAGCTCTGATTTTCTCGGCTTAGACAACATTTATTTTTAAAATTACTTCGCCAATGAACTCTTTAGATGGGTCGTTTTTTAAGCCATTTAAAACGCTCGCAGTCCGTGCTTTATCCGAGATAAAACTTCGTGTTTGATAAAGCACTCCTGCTTGTGTTTTAAACACTGAACACAAAATTATAGATGTTATCAATTGATCGAGTATATCTATTGTTTTGTGTTGAACATCGTACGTATAATGTTTTCTAGCTCGAACGTGTGGTCCGGTTGTGATTCCAAATGGTGCCATGGTCCGTCAATCCAGATGCACGCAGCAAAATGCAAATAGTTTTAAGGATGTGTGTTCATTCTATTGTTTGGCCGGTTATCAAATAACTGATCCAGCACAAACACAACTTACATGTGGAGCAGAAGCTTTGTGGAAAGGAACAACACCTACATGCAGGCGTAAGTAGTCAGGGACGTAGCAAAGACTTTCTCGTTTGGGGGTGGGGGCGTGTGTAGATCTCAAATTAACTTAGTTATTTCTTTAATTACATTTTACGTTACCTAAAAACAGTGTTTGAAAGTTAGTGTGGTTTTTTCATGACTGTTAGAAAGGCCAGAAATGCAAAACTAAAAGTTTTCTTAGCTTGCGTTTATTTTTAACTTCCACGTTTGCCTGTCAATACTCTTATAATTTATTTTTTGTGTGTGTTTTGATGTTCATATGTACTCAGGTGAATATAATGTTTTTGATGTTGCTCTGAGTGTACTGTATATATACACACCGCCGACACCGGGCAGGCTGAAAAATTAGCCTGACCACGGTGGGAATCGAACCCGCGACCTTTGGGATCTTCAAATCAGTTCAGGTCACCTGTAAATTTCCCGGAAATTACACATGAACAAATATTGGGAGGGGGGTGTTACACCCCGACCTCCGGTAGAGACCCTGTAAGTAGTGTGTGGAATAACTCCTTGGAATTCCTTCGCTGATCCCCTGGTGATAGATTGGTGAGATTTGCAGTTTGACCACAGCAGCCCAATCTCTGAATGGTCTATATATTTTGAATATTTATACGGAAAATTTATACGTTATAATATTTAACGAAATAATTCAAATAGTATCAACGATATACGTAAAAAATATATCTAACTTGTTAATAGAATGCATTTGTTGTGTTTCTGAGTCTAGTTGTTGCGGTTGCTTTACGTTTTCGTCGTACTTGAACGGTCGTCAATACTGACACTGAACGACATAGTCATAGGGTAAAAGAACTAGTTCTCGTTCCTGGACTAGGAGAGTTTCGAGGAGTGACAAGCGACTAAATGAAAAAGAAAAATATTTCTCTTCTGAATTTTTTCAGCTGTTAGATGTCAACCACTACGGGTTCCTAACAATGGCAGAATCAGACCAGCTTCGTGTTCTTCTGGTGCTACATACAGCCAAACCTGTACTTTTATCTGTTACGATGGTTATAACGTGAATGGTGCAAATGATGTCAGATGTTTGGCAAATAGAACATGGAGTGGTTCAGTACCTACGTGTGACAGAGGTATGATTGTGTAAACTTTGAAATGATTATAGTTTTAGTCAGCGTATAATCAGGAGATCCCGGTATATATGAGACATTTTTATTAAAAGTCTTTGCTTTTTTTATGATATTTAGTTCCGAATCTCTCCACGTTTCTTTATATTAGCAAACGAGAAGATGATACGAAGCCTATATATACAGTGACTTTCGGTAGTTTTATAAGGCCCCCTTATAACCAGAAGGGATGGACACCTCAGGCCCCAGTTACACGATATAAGATACAATACTTGAAACCGTTAAATTCGATGTCGTGACGAACGAATCCGGTATCGTGTATTGCTCTATCCGTACGGCGGTTTCTGTGATTAACACCATTTTTAGACTTAATTCATTGGTGCAAAATTATAAAAAGATTAGGTAATCCAGACTTTCACAGCCTTAATTCATCATCCCGCTTGATTGGGAGTTTTGTTCCCGTTGTTCGTCCTTGAATGGTTTTATACGAAGTCTTTATTTCTCTTTCTTTTCTTTAGTTGTTGTTGATTTATGGATAACATGTCCAGCCAGTATCTCAGTAGACCTGAAGCCAGGTGAAAGTTCTGCTGACGTAAGCAGTCTCTGGAAGATTCCTCAAAAGTCTCAAAATGCTAAATATCTTACATCATCACACAAGAAAACTGATCGGTTCCCTGCTGGAACGAGTTTTGTTACATGGTCTGTCTCAAACGACAATATCAACTTTAAGACATGCACGGTCACAGTTAATGTAAACGGTAAGTGTTACTGGTTATTGATTTAAGCCTGGTTTCCATTTGACCATTAAGCCATGAGACTGTCATGGTGTAGCCAATGTAAAATATAGACATATCTCTGCAATCGTTAAAGTCGACTATTTTGCATACACGCTCTAAATTTAAATTTTTCATTGGTTAAAATATCCAGCTAGGTAAACCTAAAAATAACCCTGTTCGGGTTAACTTAATATTCCTGGTTAAACTTCCTGGTTATTTTATCTCACTTCCTACAATAGTCTGGTTAATATAACCAGGACTAGATGACTATAGTGTGGGAGTATCTAACTATATAGCACTTGCACAGGCCATATCACCCCATATGACTTGGTCTATAATTTCAGTATTGAAAAATGGCCTTTGAGCATTCTGATTGGCTCCCTCAGCAGTAACTCTGAAGCAATAGTTACTGCTCTAGGGCCGGTTGTTCAAAGCTGGGTTAGCTTAACCCCAGGTTAACCTAAAATTCAAAGCAAACTTCCTGACAGCTTGTCTATAAATTTGGAAATATTTCTTCAGAGATCTTGCTTGGATCGATAGGAGTTTACTTCTCTGAAGTTTTGAAATAAACAGACGTGCAGAAATACACAAACTAAAACAGCAGGTTAAATCTTAATCCAGGGTTAGCGCTAACCCACCTTTGAACAACCGGCCCCTGAGTATAGTAACTATTGCTTTTCCCAAAAAAAGGCTGAAAATCAGACGGAAATAAATTATTTATGCAAATTATATTCATAAAATAAACACATGTATATCAGTTGTTATTTATAAATAAAACTTTTCAATACTGAAATTATACTAAAACAATATATTTATATTCGCTGAGCCGAAGGCGAAGTGAATATAGGCTTGTAATCACCTCGCCTTCGGCGACTAATTGTTAAATAGTCTATTGCCATAGTCACGGTGGTATTGGTAGTCTTGGTGCTCTTTTAAAATTATAGGGCCTGAACTTCAGGTTATGGTGCTCTTGCAGTATTATGACAATATGCCAAATGAAGTAATTTGCCTTTATACTATGTTACAGATAAAGAAAAACCTGTCGCTGTCAATTGTCCAAAACATGATATTTTGATCGCAACAAAAAGTGAAAAAGAATTGGTGGAACTGCCCAATGTTCAGTTCACAGATAATATCGCTGTCAAAAGAATTGATTATTCTCATCCCAATCCTGTGGAAATCCAGACAGGTTCCCAAAAAACCATTACTGTCACTGCCCGAGACAGCGCGGGAAACACGGCGTATTGTATGTTTGATGTACATGTCGATGGTAAGAGAATGAGAGCTGTGGCTATACAGGCTCTTGTTTTCGCAAAGCCTAACATAAGAAGCTGCTTACATGATCCCGCTTTGAAGGGATAAAATTGAAGGCAGGATGATGTTGAAGTATTGTACGTAGTATACATTATCACTTTTAATTAAACGAACTGAAATATTTTTGAATAGATACAGTAACTCAAGAAAACGGTTGTGTTGTTTGAAAGGTTATGAGAATTGTCATAATAGTAGTTCCACCCGGTCAACCTTATATACTATTAGTAACTATATACTATCAAAAACCTTATATACTATTAGTTCTATCGGACGAGATGCTCCAAAATCTCGACAGGAAAATAATTACCCTTAATCGTAAACTGTGACTTATTATCTTATATCAACATCATCCTACCTCTCCGGCAAAGCGGGGCCACATAAACGAGCCCTAAAATACTTATAGCCAAATGCAAGCCTTCAGCTTTTGCTTTGGTTTACAGCACTAAGTTGGTTTAATATAATGTTAAAATTATTTTGTATATAGCTCCTGTTTGTGGAAGCCTTGAAGCTCCAGTGAACGGCGATGCACAATGTCACGCGGGAATTCTCTTTACGCACTGCCTAGTTTCCTGTAAGGGTAGTAAAGTACTCTTTAATGCTACTGGTCTATACGATTCACGCGTATGGCTTTGTGAAGGTTATAAGTGGTCGCCATCAAAAACTCTTCCTGATTGTGTTGGTAAGTTTGATAATTTGATATATGGAACACAAGATAGCGTTTACTATATACACCGTAATATATCACATTGGAAAATTAATTTAATACAGTTGAACCTCTAATCAAGGAATATATACAACGACGAACGTGTAAAGGCAGATGAGTTACGAATGTTTGGAGTACATACCCTCATCTGAGCATTCATAACTTATCCACTCGTTCACATCCATCAGAAGAAGAAAATCGCACCTAAAATTGCAAGTGGAAACCACACCTCGTGTAAACGGGCCTTAAGCGTATGTTAATTAGAGATATTCGCTGACTGGTGGTTGGTTATAAAGGTTAAACCAGTGCATGAGCTCCATATATATCTGGAGCGAGAGTTCGAGTCCAAAAAGTGAAGCCAGCTTCGTGTTAACCGCGCAGACGTAAAAAACAATAGAAAGGAACTGGAACTGACGCCCAATAGCTCCTTCAATTTCCTCCATCTGGGCAAGGAGTGTACCAAAATTTCGTAATTTGACATCGATTTAAAGAATATCACTATGGTTTTATGAACTGATCACTTGGTTAGCGATACGGTCCGTTAGAAAAAAGCTGGAATTAGCTGGGGAAAATGGTATAAAAGCTTTTTACGACCTTTTATGCTACAGTCCCTCATGTCGGAAGTGGGTCTTAAATTGGACCCAAAGCAATTTGCTCTTCCGGGAAAGTCAACCACTCAGGCACTCGTTTATCTCCTACACTTGATTCATGCTGCTTTAGATCCAGGCCACTGCTCTGTAAGAATCTTTTTTGCTGATTTCAAAAAAGGTTTTGATCTCGTCGACCATAATGTCATTATTGATGAACTTTTAAAATTACAAGTGAGTCCTGCCATTATAAGATGGATAAAGTCGTTCCTTACCTCCCGCGAACAGTGTGTTAAAATCGGACCATCCTTTTCCTCATGGAAACCCGTGAACGGTGGCCTACCTCAAGGAACTAAACTTGGCCCTCTTCTCTTTGCCATTTTAGTCAATTCCCTCCTACAGGACTGGAATGGGCGGATAAAGTTTGTAGACGATGCTACTGCACTAGAAATTGTTCCACGTTGCTCTCCTAGCTTGCTACCTATTCTCGTAAATGATGTATCTCAGTATGCCTCAAGTAGAGGAATGAAGCTTAACAGTAAGAAATGTAAGGAGATGACAATATCCTTCCTCCAATACCACCTTCCACATGATAATGCGATCTATATAGATGGTTCGCCAGTGCAATCAGTATCCTCCTTTAAACTGCTCGGTGTGCTACTGAGAGAGGATCTATCTTGGTGTGATCATGTCGACTATGTGATTAAAAAAGCAAATTCTAGACTCTATGCATTGCGGAAGTTAAAAAAGGCTGGGTTAAGCGATAAAGACCTTGTCACTATATATTCGTCCTTCATTCGGTCCCGAATTGAGTACGCTTCACCTGCATGGTCAACGCTGACCCAAGGCCAGTCTGACCTTATCGAATCGATACAGAGAAGAGCATTACGTATCTTGCTTCCCGAAATGTCGTATCAAGACGCATTGAATTATACTGGTCTAAAAAAGTTAAGTACGCGTAGACAAAATTCCTGTGAACAATTTATTCGGAAATTGAAGCTTGACAATGGTCCTATAAATCCTCTTAAGGATGTTGTTGCAACTCGTATACATTCAAATACTCATAATTATAATCTTAGGTCCGAATCAAGCTGGTCACTCCAAACGAACACAGAACGGTTTCAAAATTTTATAACTGTCAAATATAATTATTAATGTATTATTGATTTAGTAGTACTCGTGTATATTAATTCAGGGACCCAATTATAATTTGTGGACAGATTTAAACTGACTATTCAGAACGAACATTGAACGGTTTGAACTCAATTTTATCTGTAAATTTAATTTTTAATGTATTTACTTACAATCATGTAATTCAGTGGAGACTGCAATGTGATTAATTAAACAGATTATTATTATTATTATTATTATTATTATTATTATTATTATAGCCAGTTTTAATAACTGTCCCGCTATTTTGTACGCAA
This sequence comes from Paramuricea clavata, assembly GCA_902702795.2. Classification (NCBI taxonomy): domain Eukaryota; kingdom Metazoa; phylum Cnidaria; class Anthozoa; order Malacalcyonacea; family Plexauridae; genus Paramuricea; species Paramuricea clavata. The sequence continues at coordinate 54,751 of CACRXK020000501.1, forward strand.
GACGCCCGTGTTTCAAAAATGTCGCGTCATTCCTTCTTTGCTTACCAGAAAAAAAGCATTATCAACCGCCCTAATGGCAAGAGTAAAACGTAAAACATGCATGGTATATATGGATAATAATCCTACAATCATTCGATACAATGTCACAAGATATTGTAGGAACTAATGTCTGGACTTAGTTCCGAAACATCACCTTACTTGATCTAGTAGCTCAGATGGTATGATGCATCGCAGGTTCGACTCCCACCGAGGACAAGCAATGATGACATCAGTATTAATCCAGTGTAGATTCCTAATCTCACAAAACATTAGCTTACAACATTGAAATGAATATAACTGGAACGCTACCTCCGACCGGAAATTTGAAGCCAAACTTCAAGGCCAGTCTCAGTCTTTTCACGTATGGGAAGAGCGCTCAATCTGTCAATCATAACATGAACACGTATGGGTCAGATTTGGCTTCAAGAAGAAGATGCCTAACGTTTTTATTTTATGCCTATCTTTTCTAGTTTATCTGAAGGCAGCGTTCCAGTTATATTCATTTCAATGGCTTACAATTTGTTCTAATTTTAGATTATGTTGACTCAAATGGATCGCCATGTCCAAATGGCAAAGTTCTTATGACAACTACTTTACCACAAGATGCAGTTACGCATGTCAAAGTTTGCGGTAAGATTATTATTATAGCGTAATTTAAGCAAGGATAAAATTTATCTCCTGGACTCGTAAAGTAAGATGCTACTAGCTGGTAAATTTACAGACGAGTGTGGTGACGAAAATATTGGAAAATCGTCAATACAAATGTACCTTGTTACGTACTGCAATGTGTAAAGCTCATTTCAGAATTTGACTGCTTGACTATTGATTAAGGTTGACGCTATTTTGTTGTTGCCAGAATGCATTATTGACGTAAAGTGAATAAGGACGTTTTACTAATCCTAAAAAATGGGTACTCATTTTGAGAGTAAAGTCATAACGGATTGCAAAATTATAACGAGAGTACATAGGGAGCGATTGCAGAATCTTTGTTCATTTAAACATTCAAATATGGGAATCTTTTCAAAATTATTTAAAGTTAAAAATGAAATGGCAAGATTATGTTATTTTTTATCAAATTCGACAAGAATTTTTTGTAGAACGAGACGCTATTAATACACAGTTTGAGCAAAATTGTTAGCATTTTCAAGTGATTATTAGGTGTAACTTTTTTCTATATCCCATGTCTATTTTCTATTACTGCTCAGTCTTATCTCTAAGTATTTTTACTATTCTACAGGCGACTGTCCGTCAGGAACGTATTACGAAAACAACGAGTGTAAGCTGTGCCCTGCAGGGACATATCAGAGTACAACTGGTAAATCTGGACCAGCAGCTTGCATGAAGTGTCCTCCTGGTACTTCATCTAAAGCCGGCACAAAAAAGCGTTCAGGATGTAAAGGTAAGTATGCAAACATATCTGTCAGGTTTCTGTTGCACAAAACTCACTTTTAAAATTCCACCCGCTTCCAACTGGGCTTTGCCACTGCCCTGGGTAACTCCTCAGGGAGTCATTAATAAACTGCCTTTGCGTGAACGGAAACCCTTCGACTATGCGGAAGCACTTCGAATAAGCGGATCCGGATGCCCTTCCGCAGGTTGTCACGTGGAAATACAAAAGTGATTACGTGATACAAATAAACCGATTAAATGAATTTAATCCAAGCAAGTCAAGAATTAGAAAAGAAAACAATTAGAAAACATTATTAATTAGAATTGGAAAACAATAGAAAGGTGTATAATGCAGGAGGAATTGAAAACATGTGTTAGATAACGTCAAAAATTTTCAGTTATCCAGCATGGATGGACACTCCTTGTGACCATCACGATGAACGATGCCAATTTTGGAAATGAGACACCTTTCTTCTCTTTAGCTTTTCGTCTATCCATTGGACAGAGGGGTTGGATTTTTAGTTGTTCATGATAGTATGATAATGCTCACCACACTTTCCCTTAAACATCTTAAACCCATGTCTTGTTCATATTTCAGCGACTTGTGCACCTGGTTACTTCTCAGCGGACGGTTTTCAACCTTGTGAGTTATGTGAACTTGGGGAATATCAATCTAATTCTGGATCCAAGTCATGTAACCGCTGTCCAAATGATCGCAGATGTACACGATATCAGGGCGCGTCTTCTCTCGTGAAATGTGGATGTAAGTATCAAATCACAGAGTAGTTGCATACAGAGGTCTCACTTCTGCGGGAAAACCGTAAGATAGTTTTTTACAAAAAAAAGCTGGCGGCCATGTTCTTAGCAAGTGCCCTAAAGAGAGCCACTCACCCCCCCTCCCCCTGGAACATTACATTTCAATATGTTTTCAGGGGGTGGCTGCCTCTCTTTAGGGCACTTGCTAAGAACTTGGCGGACTGAAACAATCCATTACGCTAAATTAACCTGAGTGTAAGTACTCTGTGTTCAAATGCGCTGGCTTGAATTATAACTTATTAGGTTGAGTATTTATTGTGGAGGAAGAAGGAGCTGGCAATCAGTCATAATGTCATTATCAAAATAATGTAATTATTTTAGTTATTACGTCTTAGTCTCATTTCATTCTCGTTCGTTTGGCCCGTTTAGTTATGGCGGACTTCTATAATATTGTGTATCAATGTTCATTTAACCTGAGTGAACAATTGGTTCAATGCACTATCCATTCCGCCACCAGTAAGGTGGGTCTACAGAAAAAAATGAAGTAAATTACTACTAATATAAAATGTATTTTTAACGCCTGTCAAGTGCATATATTTTCTATCAATTTTCGGCGTTTTATAACATTAACAAACGTTGGAGGCAAAATGATTATCTTAATCTATCATTAAATTTTCACTGTTCATGATCCTAATTATAGCTCCGGCAGCTATTGCTTCAGAATGAAACTGTAGTTATATTTGAGTCTTACCATGCATTCAGCTCCATGCAAAAAATGTTCCATGTTGGCCATTAACAAAATACCCAATTACCGGCCGACGTCACTTGACCGTGGAAAATATCAGAGCGAGGATTCGTGTAAAGTTGGGATTAAATTTATAACAAAGCTTTGACTTGATTCGGGAATTCCTTTCTATTTTAGCATGTCCATCAATCAGTCGTATTGAACCAAGTAGTAATGTCCAACGTCTACGTGGTTCGTTACTCGAGTTATTCTGCTATGTGAATACAACTACGTCAGGAAGTTACGACATAAGATGGGCATTTAATCTGGATACACCTGGTAAGTTGCATTCGCAATGGTAAAACATGCCTGGCCAGGGAGTATACTAGAACATTAATATACCCAATTAAATATCAATATGTATACTAAACCGATAAACTCGTTCAGTTTGATTGCTTTGTTACTATAAATTTTGGGTACTTTAACCTATATTTTGGCCTATTTTAATGATGGAATCACCCGATGCTATAATAGCCAAATGACCTTGAGAGTGATATATATGAAACCCCTGGACAAACTCGTTTACTCGAAATGTCTATGATTGATGTTTAAGAGGCAGTCCGTGTAAAAACCGACCACTCGAATTTCTTAAGATTACAGATTTCCTTCAAACTTTCTGTGTGGAAGAAGTCATTCATAAAATGAGCAAAAAACGTTGACTTTGAAATTGTAGTCAGTTTAAAAAATTTTTTCGCAATTATTTTCGGACGCGTTCGAAAACAAGTTAAAACGTTAATTACGCAAGTGATATTTGACCTTTTTTATATCTCACAGTTCATCTCGCGCTTTTATTCTAACTTCTTGAAACTTACATATTTTATTATTTCCTGCCTAGGCATAAACCTAAACTAAAAATTATCCTGATCACTTGAAGCAAACAAAATATTGTGTATTTTTAAAAACGTCTTTCAGACAGCGGATTAAATATTCGTGTTAGTATGCTGGTGGTAAATTATTTTTTCTCAAAAGTGCAACGGTATCAGGTATCCAATCTATTGCAGCTACTGAGTTTTATGACACATCTACTAGAATAAATAATAAAATCTTTGGGCAGTATGTTTTTCACCTGACAAGCGCGTCATGAATATAGTCAATTTTCGCTAATTCGACTAATTATAAGCTATAATTTGTTAATGCATTTACTTAAATTTTTCGCGTTAAAAACATACAAAATTGTTCACTATCTTTCAAATATGGCTGTTTTTTGGATAGAGACTAAGTTATAAATATGCCAGCATTTATGCTAGCTTTATAACATAGAGCAAAAGTCTTGACGCATGTGCCGACTGAAATTGACATGCACGCGTTGCTAATTTTATCCGCCGGTATTATCTTTTTATTTTTTATCAGTGTATGAAAGCACTGTAAACATACTGATCTTGGTAACTAAAACTATATGCACCGACTTCCTCCGAATGTACACATCTATCAGTAGAGAATATTAGAAGAAAGTATATTATACAATTTATTAGAGAGTAATGTTTTTCGCGTGAAAAGCGGTTCATATATAATCCCCGTTATCGCTTGAAGTCGGTCAACGCGTAATTTCAGGTTTTTCTTCGCTTTCTTAACAGTATATTTATATCGTAAAATCATTACAATCTTAACTTGTTGAATTCGGGGGAGGGGGGAGGGTAAGATCCCCCAAAGAAAAGTCAAGAAATGGGCCCAAATATTTTCGGGCAATATAGACCAATAGATATATATAGCTATATATATATATATATATATATATATATATATATATATATATATATATATATATATATATATATATATATATATATATATATATATATATAACAAGTAAAGCTTTTAAAGAGAAATAACTTGCATCAAATAGAGGAAGGGCTAACTTAGATTTTGATATATTACAGTTGTATTTCACTTAAAAATTCACGGAGATATTAATGTTTAAAATCGGGAGCATATTTCTGGATGTGTCTGAAATATGCAAAAAACGGCGTATCAAATATTAATCAAGATTTGCCCGACTGAAACATGCACGATTACCAGTAAATAAATGACACTTGACAAATTGTTTATTATGAAACAAAGTCTGTATTATTATATACAAAATACAAGCAATATTTATTCGTCCGAAATCTGTGTGTGTTCCTAGCACGAATACGTTTCCTTATTTCATGAGACCACTGCATCGCGAAGGATCGTCATGGATCGTTCGTAGTTCTGAATTAGGGCATGCTGTCACAATGGAATTGTGAAGCTCTTCTAACTTCTGCAATGTTCTGAAATCTTGTTAAGAACACTCTAACTCATTTGCCTTTTCTTAAATCATTTTAAGTTCACAATAAACTGAGAATGAAACACAATCAAACCATACAACTCCATAAGACATAACAATTAAGCATGCAACTCCCTGGAGACATCCAACATTTTTGGAACAAAACGTAACAAAATAGTAGCGTTGATACTGTGATGTGTATTTGCAAAAAGCAATATTATTTCCTTCATTGCAGAATAATATTCATCCTGCTCTAACCGAGAAATAATCAACTCTGTTTTGAACCCATGAAAAACATAAAAAATTAGGCTAAGAAAAATTTAACGCCTGCCTTGCATGGTCTTTCATGTATCTTATAAATTTGTAAAGTTTGTAAAGACCTATTAAATATTTGCATAATTTCGTTCGTTCATATTTCAGGAAACAATGAGCTAAGACTTAGCTTACATGTAAGAAGTCTAAATCTACGCCATATCCCTTACAAACCCTAACGACAATTCGCTGAAATACAAGTTAGCCTGATATGTCATCAAGCAAACAAACGCTGAAGTTAATATTTGATATGCCGATTTTCGCTAATTTTAGACACATCCCAAAATATGCTCCCGATTTTGAACATTATATCTCCGTGAATTTTTAAGTAAAATACAACTGTAATATATCAAAATCTAAGTCAGTCCTTCCTCTATTTAATGCAAGTTATTTCTGTTTGATAGCTTTACTTGTTTAGAAGGTATTATACATCAAACCGGAGTACTTTTTTTTGGGACACCCGGTATATGAGTGTACTACTATACATTTATATTGCTCTCATGTGCATAGAGAGACAAGGTACGAAATTAGAATCTATAAACAATCAACTTTAATACATGCATGGTTGGGTATACAAAAACGTTTTGATGTAAAAAACGAATTTCTTTCTTGTTGCTTTGTGCTATTAGGCTATATTAAAACCGACGAAACATGTAGTAAGCGCATATATTAAGTGAAAGTGAAACTTATTCTCAAACAAATAAATGAACCAAGACTGCATGTCGTAATCTCTCTGAAAGGGCAAAGCAGTAATTAAAGGGTGTATATATAGAGGCATCTATATATAACGGCAAGTGATTTAAGAGAGGATGTCCACAAATATCAAACATAAAGCGGCCACGACTGAAAAATCGATTTTGCTCAAATTTTGCCCAGATATACCTTATTATATCGGAAAATGCACCATATATTTTTTTAGGTCAAATGCTTTTTTAACTTTGAGAAAATGCCGTTTTAATGCGACCACCCTAAATCGAGGAGGTTGCTATATATAAATGCTTAATGCGCACTTCTCCAAAATAAATTTTATGGGGAGGGGAAATCCAGCAAATAATGGCATAATGGTATTGGCCCGCCAGCCCGCATCCACTTTAAGAGAAGCTCCGGATGAGAAACTAATATACAACAAATATTGGGCTTTAATACTACTATTTATTTGAGGGAGTTTGTTTTGGCCGTCGTCGTCGCGTTGCCGTCCTAAAATCGTAAGGTCTCTAATAACCCCTCCGTGCGATCGTTAAAACGATCGCACGGAGGGGTTATTAGAGACCTTACGATTTTAGGACGGCAACGCGACGACGACGGCCAAAACAAACTCCCTCAAATAAATAGTAGTATTAAAGCCCAATATTTGTTGTATATTAGTTTCTCATCCGGAGCTTCTCTTAAAGTGGATGCGGGCTGGCGGGCCAATACCATTATGCCATTATTTGCTGGATTTCCCCTCCCCATAAAATTTATTTTGGAGAAGTGCGCATTAAGCATTTATATATAGCAACCTCCTGAAAAACAGCACAAAATCAGTAAGTGCAACTGAAAGCATGTTTTCATAATTTTGTACCCAGAACGTCTGGCGTTTTTCGGCCCTGCCCCTGGCTTCCGGTAGAACTTTTATAGCTGAGTTTGGATATTTAATAAGTGTGTACGTAATGCGGGAAAAACTTGCAGTTTGGTTATCAAATTTTGTATTTTAACTATAACATTTGGTTTGGGAACGTTTCTAATTGTCTTTCTTTCAAATTTCACTTTGAAGACATCACAAAATTTATAATAATGGTCAAAAATGGCAATAATAATGGCGAACAAGGCCATTTTCCTAAAAAGCATGCGGGCGGGGATGAGAAACTAATATACAGCAAATAGTGGCCTAAAGACAATTCGTGGTATATTAGCAATCGTATGAATTTAATAAAATCGTAAGAATTTAATTGGTTTTATGTTTGGGAAGAGTTTTGCTGAAACCAGTTTGAAGTTGCACTTGTTGCGCCTTGAAATGCAGCCGTTGTATCAAGACGTGAAAATCTGTGATTTGGCGTTGTGATTTAGACAAATTATTCATATATTGCAATTATGAATTCTTTTTAATTATTTATTGTATTTGTAGCCGTTGCTGTCCTAAATCACTGTGCCTAAATCGTATAAAGGTGTTTATTTAAAAATCGGGGAACCATGCAAGGTAAGCATGGTTAAAACTTTTTCGAGTATGGGGACGTATGCGTGCACATGCATGCATGGTTTACGCTACTCATACGTTTCTCTCATACGCAATAGTGTGACAGGACCTTAACCGAGATCAGCATGTAATTGCAGTTCTTAAAAAACATGAAAGTATTAAACATGTATAAAATATTTGTTTCATTTTATAGTGGGAAAATAAATCTGCACTATGTCTATGATGAGAAAAAAGTGCTCCTTCAAGGCATCCTATAAATTGGCACACATATATCCTTTCCCGCACTTTTCTTATACATTTTTGTTTATATATACCATGCATGTAGTATTTAATGATACTCATAAACGTAAAATTTCAAGCATATATAATTGCTGGCATATTTATAACTTACTCTCTATAAAAAAAACAGCCATATTTGAAACAGTAAACAGTTTTGTATGTTTTTAACGTGAAAAATTTAACAATTTATAGCTTATAATAAAAATTATAGCTTATAATTAGTCGAATTAGCGAAAATTGACTATATTCATGACGCGCTTGTCAGGCGAAAAACACACTGCCCAAAGATTTTATTATTTATTCTAGTAGATGTGTCATAATACTCAGTAGCTGCAATAGATTGGATACCTGATGGCTGATACCATTGCACTTTTGAGAAAAAATAATTCACCGCCAGCATACTAACACGAATATTTAATCCGCTGTCTGAAATACGTTTTTAAAAATACACAATATTTTGTTTGCTTCAAGTGATCAGGATAATTTTTAGTTTAGGTTTATGCCTAGACAGGAAATAATAAAATATGTAAGTTTCAAGAAGTTAGAATAAAAGCGCGAGATGAACTGTGAGATATAAAAAAGGTCAAATATCACTTGCGTAATTAACGTTTTAACTTGTTTTCGAACGCGTCCGAAAATAATTGCGAAAAAATTTTTAAAACTGACTACAATTTCAAAGTCAACGTTTTTTGTTCATTTTATGAATGACTTCTTCCACACAGAAAGTTTGAAGGAAATCTGTAATCTTAAGAAATTCGAGTGGTCGGTTTTTACACGGACTGCCTTTTAATTGTACTTTATCTGCGTGTTTTACCTTATTTACCGTATTTACCGTATTTACCCTTCCCCCAAAACGACGTCGTCCAAATATGGAGAGAATAATACCAACAACGAATGTGGGGGAAGAGAACGAAAACGCGGTCCTTTCTGTAGTTAATAGACTATAGTACTAACATCCAAACAAAGAAACTTAACTCGAAATTTTTTATGTTTTCTTATGCTGTACCGTCTATTTTAGGTCAAACTTTGGGTAGCAGAATTTACCAGAAGAAACTTAGAGACGCAAACGGGATGCAGACAGGTCTCAGATTGTCCGTGCGTGATCTGCAGGCCTCGGCAAGTTTTGAATGTGTTCTGGAGAGCAAGTATGCTGTAGTGAAGAAAGCAGTCCATGTTTCAGTGATTGATTCAAATGGTGTCGGATCTGGTACAGGTATGCTGCTGTAAAGTGTCTTTTTCATCCTCTCTTCTTTCGAGCAGCTGCAAAGGAGACATGAAATACTGAAGTAACTATACTTATATACTGCAGCATGACAGAAAAGGTGTTCGCTGAATGAGTTATTTAGTATCGAGCTAGCAGAGACTTATATTAAGACACATGCGCTCGACAAATAAAAAGGAAGGAAAATCAGAGGACCCGGGGTGAAAACACTCGAAGCAGCAGATATAATTTACCAAACTATACTTAAATGAGTTTTTCAAGTGCAGCGAGGTTACCGAAGTAACCGAATCTAAATCCACTATGTCCATCGACCTACTCTAGCTAGTTTAACTCAGTGGTAAAGGCAGCGTGCTCGTTAAACACTTTTGGCACCCGTTATATTCCCCTTGATATATCTAAAATACCGTATAATATCGTACCCCACAATTACGTTCTTCAATCAGAAAACAGGATTTGCATCATGTGAGATCTTTCGTGATATATCAGTTCAAATCTCGATTTCTGACTACGTTCAATTAAAGAATTCCCGCAATGATCTATGGGATCCGACAGTACAAGAGGAAAAACCCCATGATGGGAATGCGATAAAGAATTTCCGGGCTGAGCAACTGAGAACAAGCCAGGGTTTAAAACCTAATAAAACACGCTTACCCGTGTCCTTCATTCATACTGGTTTGCTTGTTCTCCTGGATTTAGGTTTACTTAAAAACTTATTCTATTTTTTTCTTGATTTAAGAAAATAATTGTGAAACAAAGCTGGATGGACAGACAAACTAACAATTATTTTTCTTTCTTTAGGCTTAGTCAGTGACGAAGGGTTGTATGAAAAAGAGTTGTTAAATGCTTGAAAAGGGTTTTGAACGTGAATCACTCATCGTGTATCTTTCAAAAAGCTGTACAAGTATACTTAATAAAGTCACAGAAATATAATGTTTTCTTTTATTGTCTATTATTTAAACACCCCCATGCAGTGACAGGGTGCATTTGACAGTATAAAGTACAGTATAAATTACAGGTGCGTGGAAAGTATAAAGTACAATGACAATGTACTATATTTCTAAATAATAGACAACAAAAACCACCCACAACTGTGTCGTTTGGTGAAATTAGGTTAACGTTTTCCTGTTGAAAACGACGTCGAATATCAACTCATAGGCTGCCATATTTGCAGAATTCGCACATATATTCGCTATATAGTTAATTAACTAAGAATCTTACCCCAGATATTATATTTATTTTGACCCTATTTTGTATTTCGAGTCTAGGTGATAAAGCAATAAATTATTGTTAATATATACTAAGATACGTAAGCAAAAAAGCAACTCCAAGTTGTAGGCCCCAACAAAGTGGTGAAAACATGTACACAATGCCCATGGCTAAATGCATTAAGAATCTTAATCGTATCGTAATGTGTGATGGAGTAACAATCAAAGTTGTTCACACGATGTGAGACGTTAGAATTAACGATTTCATTTAGATTATCCATCAACTTATCACATAATAAACTTTGCAATTGTGGTCAACATGCATGGGCAGGTCAGTTTCCTTCAAATTAAACTGGGTGACAACCACTTTGACGTGAATATTTTTCACACGTTCTTTCTAGTACAACCAAATGTGTACAGTACAAAAAGAGTTTAGATTAGCCCAATATTATCTTTCATTTATTTTTCACTGAATTTGAAAATATTGGCATATGTATGGCACTAAATAAATAGAGAATTGTATAAATACGTGTTAAACGGATGAACTGAAATTAATTACCACTATAAGTGGTGATAATGAAATAATTGATTAGCTTTACCGAATTCAACTGCGATAATTTTTCAAAACCAGCCCAAACATGTCCCAAAATTTCATTTTCGTGAATAGTTATCAGCCTCGTCTTAGGAAACCGTTAAAATAATTTACGTCAGCAGTTTGGAAAGCCCGATTTAGGACAAAGTTTTAAAAGAAACACTAGGTTGATTCATTGCAGCAGAAAAACGGTCCATTAACGTTGGATTATTCAGGCGGTAAGTAAAATATTGAATTTTTTTTTCATTCTATCGCAATACGTTGACGTTAATTGTTCGTCAGTTCACAGACAAAAAATATGGACTCAAAATTTGCATAGTTTTTCCTTCAAAAAATTGATGGTTTTACGCATATTTGAAATTGTTTTAAAATGTACAAAAAGAAGTATTTAAAAGGTACTTATTTTATTTTTTCGTTGTGTAGGGTGTTCTTGGTTACTTTGTATGTCAGAATGATTGGTTTAATTGTATGTCTGCTGATCCTTCAATTTCACGCAGGTAATATGAAGTTGGAGGCAACAATATTGTAGTTGACTTCTTTTTTTGATAGGAAAGGAACTACGATAACTGTTTTATATACTAGCGACGTTTCTTTGTCTTTGGGCCGGCAATGTTGTGACCTTTTTTGTTTGAGTAGGCTTTCGGTCAAAGTCTGACGCCATTTTATTTTGAATTTGAATTTATTAAATTTGCCAATAACGTACATACCATGCATACACACAAATATTACAAATTACAAAAGACTCTAACTGGCAGGTGTTGGATACAGGGCTGGTGTCCCAATTGCCATCCTACCCTTTACATGCAACAATACAATACAATAAAAATGATACATGTAAGACTATATTAACCAGGTAGACTATAGGAATCCAATTTAGCAAGGTATACTGTTTGTAGTGTTACCCATTCTTAACTTAAGGAAACCACGTTACTGTAATATTGGTCAAGTTTCAGGGACGCCAGAACAACAAGAGGGCAAAACGGGGCAGATTTTTGAAGAGAGGCACTTAATTTATATTTATATATATGGGGGTGTACATTTCAAAGGGATTTGTCTGAATTAGAACTTCAATGCTAAAATATACCTCCAATCATTGTCATTGCAATTATATATACCATCTCTATGTTCGTAAAGAAAATATGGTGGGGGGGGGGGGTCTGGGGTTGCTCCTTCAGAAAATTGTTTTGTTTTGAAGCTCGATGATCGCATTTCTGGTATTTTCTGGAAGGAAATCGTTAAGGAATTGCGTCATAGTTGACCAAGTATTCTTATAAGTAATACTAATAGCATGGCATTCAGATCGATTAGTGAGCGATTAAATGTACCCGAAAACCTCTCGAGGCTAGAGGGACATTTCATCACTAATCGACCGTAATGCCATGCTATATAGCACTTTGTAATATCATAGCTATACCGAGATAATAAATTCGATTGAATAAGTTGAAATGAAAAGGTGCGTTTGCTTTTTGATACTAATGACTATTGGGATGTCCGTTAATGAGGTTGCCGTTGATTTTTCATGTCTTTTTGAACATTAATATAAGAGGTTGCATAAAGATGAGGGACCCCCGATAATCGTCCCGTGGGATGATTAGTTTCTAATCGTCCCTCATGTTTTAGCAATGAGGTAAATTAGTCATTAATCGCATCTCGCGAGACAAAGGATTTCGAGGTATAGCTAAATCCTTAAAGGATTTCGAGGTATAGCTGTTATATCAAATGAGCCAGTGTGGATCACTTCCTCTTTGAAAGACCTTATAGGAAAACGACAAAAAGCTTTGAATAGTGGAAGTTTTCAAGAATTCAAACGGCTCCGTAATTGCGTGAATCGGGAGTGGAAAAAATGTCGTTCTAAATATTACGAAGCGAAGGTCAAACATAAGTTGCAAATCATCCGACTGGTGGAGAGAAGTCAAGAAATTGAGTGGAATGAACTCAGCTTTCAACTCCAAAAATGAGGTGTATAAGTCGCTAGAAAATCTAAATGAGACGGCTACTAGTACCAAACATTTTGCCAATATTATCAATGGAATTTTTCTTTCTCCTATGAATGACTTCTCCCCTTTAGCGAGTGACTTTTTCGCTGGTACTGATTTCGGCAGCGATGAACCTGCTTTTACGGTTACGGAGCAGGAGGTTTTTATGAAATTGTCAAAAGTGAATCCAGCCAAGGCCAATAGTCCAGATGGGATACCCAGCTGGGTTCTGAAGGAAAATGGTGATCTACTGGCCGATCCTGTAAAAGAGATTTTGAATCTTTCGTATAGAGATAGCTATCTTCTACAGTCTTGGAAAGAAGCGGATATTGTCCCTCTTCCAAAGCAGAAACCTGTAAAAGACGTGATTGAGCACCTACGCCCCATTTCAGTGACATCTGTTGTATCAAAAGTGGCGGAGGATTTCGTTGTCGAAAATTTTGTTAAACCTGCTGTCCTTAGAAAGATTGACGTAAATCAATTTGGAACGATTCCTAAATCATCAACGACTCATGCACTAATAAGCATGATACATAAGTGGAAAAAACAAACGGACGGAAGCGGTTCTATGGTGCGGGTCGTTCTTTTTGATTTCAAAAAAGCCTTTGACTTAATTGATCATGGTATTCTCGTAGACAAGCTTGCTACCTTCGAAATACCAAAGCGAATCATTGGGTGGATCGTTAATTTTCTCAAAGACCGTAAACAGCGCGTCAAGTTAAGCCAAGATTGTTATTCTGAATGGGGTTTGGTTCCGGCAGGCGTGCCCCAAGGGACTAAATTGGGTCCTTGGCTTTTTGCTATAATGATAAATGATCTAGAAGTAGCGGATATAGATTTATGGAAGTATGTGGACGATACTACAATCTCCGAGACTATCCTTAAACATGAAGCCAGTAGCATCCAATCGCAGGTAGACGAGTTCACAAGGAAATCAACTGCAAATAAATTTCAGTTAAACGAAGAGAAATGCAACGAGCTTCAAATTACCTTTGCAAGACCTGGGCGTACGTTTACACCCGTGTATGTTAATAATAAGCCGATCGAAATTGTCCCTTCTTCAAAAATATTGAGCATGCGAATTACGAACGATCTTAAATGGAATACCCACATCTCAGAGATTGTGAAGAAAGTTTCAACAAGACTCTTCTTTCTTTGTCAACTAAAAAGAACAAAAATCTGTACAAAGGATTTACTAACAGTTTACCTGACCTGTGTGCGTCCTGTGATGGAACATGCTTGTCCCGTTTTCCACGACTCCTTACCCTCTTCGACACATCTTGTGAAATTCAAGCAAGCAGTCTTGACCGCGTTGTGAAGAAATCTTGCAGCTGTAGCAAAGACACGACGGGTATTTTTTACCTGTGAAAAAGCGTTCAATCTTCAACCAAATCCGCAACGATTCTAGAAGCAAAGTCATGACTTTAAAAGTGCGAAGATCTGGAGAAGATCTTTGCGAAGATCTGGAGAAATTACAGAAGCGAGCCCTTCATATCATCTTCCCAACGTTGCCTTATGCAGAAGCTTTGGTAGAAGCGGGAGTTGACTCATTATTTAATAGAAGACAAAAACTATTTAATGACATTGCAAATGACGAAAGTCATAAGCTTTATACCGATTACTACCAAGTAAGAACTTTTCAAATTATAATATGAGGAAAAAGAACATTTTTAACGTTTCTATTAGTAGGACGAATAGATTTAAAAGTAGTTTTATACAACATAATTCTACAATGTATTTTAGATAAAGTAAATATTTTATTGTAAAGTTAGAAGCGTAATTCAACCCGTGGGTTGTAATGTTTTTAATTAATTAATTAATTAAACTATCTATGCCTTGTATCATATTTAGTGTAAATTTTTGTTTTGTATTAAAAGGGTACTTTTGTTGCCCTTGCCCCCGTTAGAAAAGGGCAGGAGTGGCCTTTGCCCCTCCATCCACTTATTCTAGTTTAGTACTGAGTCAGTCAATACTGGGTACTACTTGTTGTGGCTTGAAGTGCAGACGTTCTATACAGTAAAAACCGCATAAAAGAACAACTATTTTTATGCCAGGCTGGAGTGGTTCTTATCTAATAAGTTTTTGTTGAGATATCAGGCTGTGTTAGTTCTTAACTGGTTCCTGCATGGTTTAGTGTTTTAAATTATTTGTTTGATGTTTCCCTAATTAGCGAGCTATATTGGCAATATTACACTAATAATCGCTAATTAAAGGCCTCCGAATTCGATAAAGTGTATCCTCATTGAGTATCAAACACAGATTATGTCTTTGCATTTGTAATGATATTAAATTTTAGGGACTTCGGTGGCGCAGGCTTTAGAGTAAGCGCCTTTCACCTCTGAGAACGTGGGTTCGATTCTCGCTACGAACTCATGTGAAATGAGTCTGCATGTCAACACTCTACCGAAAGTCGTGGGTTTTCTCCGGGTGCTCCGGTTTCCTCCCACAGCCACAGGGCAAGTTGGCAGGATGGGTTAGGATAAACACAGTAAGGAAAGTAATATATCAATTGTTGTAACGATAAATAGTCTATACAGGCTATAAGTAAATAACATAAGTAATGGTAATACTTGATGTAATAGGTCACTGAAAAGCCCCAATGGGATTTCATAATATACCATAAAACTATATTTACATTGATAAACCTCGCTCATAAAGGTAGTTTATCGATGACTTAAAAAAATATTTGGATTAAATAAATTTTAATTTTAAAAAAATATTTGGATTATATAAATTTACAAAAATAAATTATTTAATATCGTTCAAAATTTTAAAAGCTCTGGGCTAGTCCAGTCTTTGTTTCGTTGATAGAATACATAATATGATGCGCGAACAGGGGCGTAGGAAGCGGGGGGGGCACGGGGGGCACGTGCCCCCCCAAATTTTTTTAAAGGACTAAAAGTGCCCTTTTTTTGTGATAAAAAGTGCCCTTTTTGTGTTGAAAAGTGCGCTTTTTTGTGAGGAAAAGTGCCCCTTTTGTAGAAGCTAATGTCGCTGTAAATACTAAATTAAAACAATAGGTGCCGTTTTTGTGTGGAAATTTACAAATTTTTTTTAAAAATTAGGTCACAAACTTAAATTTCGGTATGATACGACGGAAAATTTTCCTCAGGAGAAATTTCTCTCCGACAACATTTCCGGGGAAAATTTTTTAGGTGCCCTTTCCGATAGTAATGTGCCCCTACAAGCCGGTGCCCCCCCCAAACTCCAGGTGCTTCCTACGCCCCTGTGTGCGAATACAAGTATAGCAATGATTTTCTTTTTAATGTATTTAATTTGTTGTTCATCGAACTTCAGTTCCTTGAGCATATCAGTTAAGGTGTTCGTCGATTGACCAAAAACACCTAGCGAGCTTATGGATACATTAACAAATTTTACCTTATCATAGTTACTTTCTTGATCTGAAATAAGCGGCAAGTATTTTTTATGTTTTCGATCTGAGTTAGAGTTAAGATTTGTTTCAAAGCCAACAGTCAGTTCCAAAACATATAAAACTTTATTTTCAATTGCCAAGAGAAGGTCTGGACGTAACTGATCACCAGTGATAACTGACGGAGTAATAAAGCCAGGCAAATCTACGTAGAGTTTGGATCGCTCGACACTCATAAGGCTGGATGCAATGAAGTTCAGGACTGAATTAAGCCGCCACGTAAGTCGCCCTTCATCTAGATATGCTTTACAACCAGAGATGACATGCAGGAGTGACTCAGGAGAGGAGCAAAAGGAACAATCAGCAGACGATGAAAGACCCCATTTGACCAGGTTTTTCCGAGTAGGGAGGGAATTGATATATAACGGACAGTGAAATTAAATATATTTTTCGGAAGTCTGGATTGAACGGATGACCATAAGGAATTGAATGATGACGTGAATTTTTTATGATACTTGAGAAGAAAGAACCTTGTGAGATAATTAGGTGGTTTTGTAGTCTCTGTTCATTTTCATTCCTATAAAGGCTTTCAATTAAGACATCCTTCGTATTTATATATATATTTCTAAAATTCATGAATAATTCATGAGCTAATTAGCCAATGAATTTCTTAAAATCTCGTCACATGATGACCCTTATATACCGTGATATAGATCGGTGTGTGCTGATTTAAAATTCATATATAGACTACACGTACCTTTATGACAAAGGTACATGTACCTTTATGAAAATTCTTTAACAAAATGTTTATTAATCTGTTCCTAATAAAAACTCAAATATTCGAGAAATCAATAAATACTTTATTTTCCAAAGTTAGAGGTAATGTTACAATTGTTTAACACGGGATTAACAACCCTTTCATTTTGATTAGATGCACACCACTTTAAACTCTTTAAAGCCAACAAACTTGCTTAACCAAAATGCTAAAGACGCTTCATTCATCTCCGCCAGCGATGTAGTTAATGTCTGGATTGGGCCAATATCATCAGTTTCATGACCAGCATCGTCAATCTTCACTTCTTTAACCTTTCTAGCAGCTCTCCAGGAATAAAAAATCTTCAAAGCCCACTTTGTCTCGTATCTTGTACTCGGCGGCATCGCTCTTTCGAGCAACGTTTGCTCCTCTTCAGCACTTCGAGCCGGCGCTTTAATTGAAACCGACTCATTAACGACACAAGTCAAATGTTCAAATTTCCATTTGAAAACTCCGTTTAACGACTTGTATTACTTGATAATTAATCCAGTCATTAATTTGCTTGCTGATCAATGAAGGGAAGATTCGTAAAACAATAGAACTATTGTACTAAACATTTTTTATTATTTCATTGGGACCCAAAACAAAAGGTGAATTTTAGAAATCATTTATAAACCTCGTGATTGGGCTTTATCGGTGCCTATAGCCGCTCGCCTTCGGCTCGCGTCTATATGCACCGATAAAGCCCTCTCACTCGGTTTATAAATAGTACATATATATATATATATATATATATATATATATATATATATATATATATATATATATATATATATATATATGAATATTCTTGTTCGTGCTTGTTATCTATTTATATAATAATGATAATAATAATAATAATAATAATAATAATAAATCAAGTATGTACCTGCCTGTACCTGCCCTTAGAACATACATTCTAAAGTTTTTTTAAGAACCAGCCTGAAGTGATCCTGTTTTTTGCTGCTTTATTTCCTAAATGTCAGACTGATGCATGGTTTTTAACTCTCTGGTTCTTTTATGCGGGTTTTGCCGCACAAGATCTCAAAATCTATGGTTTATAAAAATGGAGAGGTTAAGAGGACTTCCACTAGCTTCCTTCACTGGCTCAGTACGTATCTGATTGGTTAATCGGACCGGGATATATCACACACCTCTGATTGGTTAATGGGCCCGTAATGGTTACTGTTGTGGCAGTGGAAGTCAAATCTGAACCTCTCTATAGACTTATATAGCGACAACGACGTCTGAAGCTCCTGTTTTATTTTTTCTCATGGGTGAGGCCCCTATTAACTCTTGTGTGGTTGAAGGTTAATTCCTTCTATCATCGTAAACTTCTGTAATCCACTTTTATTTGAATTTGTAGAGGCAATAGGACGTCTTGGTGGTATGAAGGTAAAACTGACTAATGTTAATTTTAAAATGTGAAAATTGCACCTTTGCATTGGTTGGTAATTCGCTTTAAAGTTAACTAACCCATGCATGGTATTTGTTAAATACTGTATGAAGAATGTATGATGTAAATTACTATCACTGATGGTGTCAATAATATAATGAACTAAACGTACCCAGTCATGCGCAGAAGCAAATTACATCAAGCAATCCAGACCTTATCTTGTCCCGTACTAAGAAATGCAAGACTGTAACCTACCAGACCTCCTTCATCAACAGAACAACGAGAATATGGAACATTGTTCCTAATGACCTTGAACAACAGTCTCTTTCCTTGTCCACAATTAAATATTTACTTTACAGATATTACACTACTGCTATCAATATAAACTATGAATCTGAAAATCCCCAGACTTGGAAATCAATCTGCTTCAAATGTAACGCTGCTGGTAGTCTTGCTACTCCACTCTCTTGTTGTTCCTGATATAGTTGTATTTGTTCTCGTAAATTAAGTTATGTTAATGTAATTATATATTTATATAGTATTTGTAAAATAGGGTCCACAGTAATTGGTTTTTACACTAACGTTGTGGTGACCCTGCCACTCTTTTATGTGGTAAAGTTATAATAAACATTATAATCCGACATCGTTTAGCGGATATATAGTGAAAACCTTAGTCTAGAGTGAAAACTAGGGCTGTTTACAATACATCTAGATGATCGTCTATAATTCTTATAGATAGAATTATAAAACAATATTTTATGGTGTATTATTTTGCAACAGATTCCCGATTTCATCAACATGACTGAAAAGGAATTTCAAGTTTACTTTGGTGAAGTACCTGGCAATAAAGGTAATATTGCACATCTAAAGCTACGCTGAACTGCATTGTAAATTGTGTTATACGAACCATATGGGGCTCAATGTACATCCTTGACGTACCCCCTTGTTATATGGAAAAAGCGATGTTCTGTGATTTGATTGTTTAACAGCACATTTTGAATTAGAATATAGGTTTTTATGGCAATTTTTCTTAATCGTGTAGAAAGCGTGTGTTGTTCATATGCACAGAAATACAGAGGATATGTTTTTTTTTAATGTTTAAAAGAGCTTTATTCGCATGGCCTATTTACAGGTATTGCTAAAGCATTCAGAGTAACTAATATTAACAATTAACTAATCTACCAAGTGACGGTACTAGCTATTTACAAATTAGTAGTTTCAATTAATATTTACAAGTTTAAAGTAGTTTCAATTTAGGCTAGTATAGCAAGACATATAGCCTATATATGTATTTATGTAAGGCAGGACCATTAGTCATTAGGTCTTGTTATGTTATTTCCGGTTTCAAGGCATTCATTTCGTTTGGTGAAACAGGTCAGGATGTATTTCGAAAATACATTTAACAGTTTTGGGTCACTAGATGACATGATGGATTGAAGATCATCATGACAGTCTAGTTTTGTCCTCAATTCTAATCGCAGTTTTTCATTTAAAATTTTTCTATCATTTGTGTAATATTTGCAAAATAGGGCAAAATGACATTCGTCTTCAACTTCACCCATGTCACAAAACTCGCACAGCCGTTGCTTACGAGGCACATTGTGGTAACGGCCACATTCAACATTAAGTTTATGGCAACTTATGCGGAATTGGCTAAGTGCTCTTCTTTGTGGTTGTTTTTTTTATGTTTGTAAGGTATTCTTCTAGTTTGTAGTCGGTTTTGAATTTTTTGTAGAAATCTAGTTTGGAACTGTTGTTTAATTTATGTTTCCAAAAGTTGGTGTATTCGACTTTGGCGTTATCTACGTATTAACGTAGATGTGAGTTTGTTGTGAGTTCTAAGTCATTGAGTTCGTCTGTGGAACTTGCATAATTTTTAATTAAGTGCATTACATTGGAGTAGAAACATGGTTTGTTGTCTAGAAACAAGTCCTTAGAAAGAAGAAACGCTTGCTTTACAATGGTATAATCGGGTAGGGTGTTGATGTGTACTATGTATTTCATAAGTCTTTTGAGAATAGCAATCAGTAGTGGGAATTTTCCCATTTCACCTCTGCTTGCTATGTTAGTTGCTTTGCGATTTACACCAAGGTAAATTTTACAAAATTTCGAGTGTCTTTTTTCAGTTGGGGATCTCTTTGAATATCAAATATTTTGACTGCTAGATTTGGGGGTAGCTTGCAAATATCAAGTTTTTTCCTTGTGGAGTTCATAGCACGATGAGCTTTGTCAACAAGTTGTTTAAGTGCTAAAGTAAACTTTCCGTTATGTGAGAGGCTAAGTCCTAGGTAGTTGTATTCTTGAGTCACTTGGAGAACTTTGTTCTCAATTTGAAAATTTGGTGTGGGTTGTTTATTTGATGGTTTTTGGAAGATCATGACTTTGGTTTTTTTCATGTTGACATGCATCATCCACTTTTTACACCAGTCATTTAATTGATTTAAACAGTTTTGAAGACCAACCTTAGATCTTGATAAGATGACAAGATCGTCGGCATATAGTAGACAGTTTAGTTTTGTTTCATTGGGTAAAATTACCGGATCCCAAGGTATGTTGCTAAATACGGGGGGTAGGTCATTTAGAAATATATTGAACAGCAAGGGGCTCAATGTACATCCTTGACGTACCCCCTTGTTATATGGAAAAAGCGATGTTCTGTGATTTGATTGTTTAACAGCACATTTTGAATTAGAATATAGGTTTTTCATTAATTTGTAGAAATTTCCATTGATTTTATTCTTAAGTAATTTTAAGTATAATCCGTCATGCCAAACCAAGTCGAAAGCTTTTTTGAAATCGACAAAACATGTATATAGTCGTCCATTCGTTTTCTGGTTAACATATTTATCAGTTAAAGTTTTTAAAGTAAGGATGTGATCAGCCGTTCTGTGGCCGGGTAGAAATCCCATTGTGCATTTTGTGCAACTCGTATGTAGCAGAAAGTGCATGTACTTGATTGTATTTATGTTACATGGTGGTTATATATTTATATCTATCATACAAGCATTCTGTGATACAAGTATGTTTCCAAAGATTCCCCTGAATATATATATATATATATATATATATATATATATATATATATATATATATATATATATATATATATATATATATATATATATATATATATATATATATATATATATATATATAAAAGTTGTCATGCACGTTTTATTTACATTGTAGTTTTGGATTACGACGTGTCTTATTTGACTCCTGTGAATGAGCGAGGTGAAGAAATCTCCCAACGACGAACGAGAAGAGATATAACAAACAAAAAACAAGCATTTTATAACATTTCTATACTTGGCCTGACCTTACACCTTAATTTAACACTAAACAGACACTTAATAGCACCTTGTTTTCATATTGAAACAAAACATAGTAATGGATCAACAACCAAGTCAGGTCTAACTCATGGAAATTTTTATCATGGATACGTGATCTCGTACCCAGGTTCCAAAGTCGCTCTGAGTGGTAGAGGTAGATTGGTAAGTAACACTCAGTTAGATAGCTAACATGAGCCGAGTTTAGAAAGATAAAACAAAGAATTTGACCAAGCCTCCAGGCCATATCCTAAATGGGCAGTGAACCGTTTGGTTTCTAGTTTGGGAGTTGGACGCAAACATTTCTTATTTGCGAGATTTTATTTTAGTAATTTTCTTTCCCTTGTCCGAACAATCGTTTCCCAGTTTTTTTTCCTACAGTCTTAACTCTTACGTCTGTATGCGTTTCGTCTAGATCTTTCTGGTTGTTATCCTTCCGTAATGATATATGGGCTCGTTATATTAAATTGCTTGTGGAATTCCAATTTCCTTTCCCGTCTTTTAAATCCTTCTATTTTGCAGAGAGGCGCAGTTGCAATTTCCGATGATCATTTGTTTGAGATTCATCCTCTCCCTGATCATTTGTCGAAGAATCACGAGAAAGACGATTTCCCGCACTTGGTTATTAAAAGATCCATCATTGATAAACCACTTCAGTTTGATGATGATTGGAATGGTGAGGTTTTGTTAAGTCACTGATGAAGAAACAGAACAACAGAAACAACAGCAACAACAGCAACAACAACAGCAACAACAACAGCAGCAACAACAACGACGACGACGACGACGACGACGACAACAACAACAACCGACAACAACCAACAACAACCAACAACAACAACAACCAACAACATCTTCTTGGAAGCGGGACGTGTTGTGCTTCTTCCACCCACCAAACAGTCGATCGATACATAATCTCGCATAATCTCAATCACGTTGGTTGTATTGACTCACTATTACCATGTATATTTAACTGTGTAATTCTTTGATTTAGACTTGAACGAAACTTTCATAGAGAAGCGATCCTTGGAGCAAGAGCTGTCTGAGAGCAACGATGGCGGCAAGAACAAATTTTTGGAGGTCATTTACGTCGCTGACAGGCATGCTATAGAACTTTATGGATTGATTGATTTACCTGAGATGTTGCTGTCTATTGGAAATATTGTAAGAATGTTTTTACTTCGTTTTTTCTAATTAATTAATTAATTAATTAATTAATAATTAATTAATTAATTAATAATTAATTAATTAATTAATTAATTATTTAATCAACTAATTACTTATTATTTAATTCAAAGATTTAATTACCTATTTTCTGTAGGTGTCACAATTAATCTATGGAATGAGTTATGGTGATCCGAAAGTTGTTTATGTCATTAACAAAATTCGTCTTCTCAATGATGGAACGGTACAGTACAACTTTGTATAAAAATTGTTTAATTAAATATTATATCAAACATTTTTTACACATGTACACACTAAGATCGCTTAAACCTATGCTGTGTGACAATGGTAATAATGGAATAGGCGGTGGTAATGGAAGTGGTGATAATGATGGTGGTGGTGATGATGGTGGTAAAAATAGTGGCGATGGTGATGTAGTAAGCAAGCAAGTAAGTAAATAAGCAAGCAAGCAAGTAAGCAAGCAAGTAAGCAAGCAAGTAAATAAGCAAGCAAGTAAGCAAGCAAGTAAGCAAGCAAGTAAGCAAGTAAGTAAATAAGCAAGCAAGTAAGCAAGCAAGTAAGCAAGCAAGTAAGCAAGCAAGTAAATAAGCAAGCAAGTAAGCAAGCAAGTAAGCAAGCAAGTAAGCAAGTAAGTAAATAAGCAAGCAAGTAAGCAAGCAAGTAAGCAAGCAAGTAAGCAAGTAAGTAAA
>CACRXK020000502.1:8289-78824 GCA_902702795.2 Paramuricea clavata
CCCCAATTATCGCGTCTAGGTACGGCCCTGATGACTTGGCATTAAACATGATTGGATATGATGAGATGGAACTAAGGAATGTTAGAGTCGATCGTAGTGTTTGTGTATCTAACTACTAGTTTCAGGTTACTGAATACCTTTCAGAAACCTGTACTTTATCTACTTCATTCTAGACTAAGTACACCTGAATTGAGTCTTAAGTTTGTACCAGCTCAAGTACGCGGCAATAACCATTGGAGTACCAGCCAGGTACGACTAAAAATTTTGAATCATCGCACCATGCCAAAGTATGAAATGTGAAGTGTCTCAAATAATTTCATTCCTAAAATTTAAACTTTTTTCCCATATGGCTTAATTTATAGCCTACCAATCCAATCGTGGTTGAGAAATTATTGTTACAGCTTTGTTATTAAACAGTTATTCAGCTATCATTCTAAGGTTTCTAGAAATTAGCGGTCGACCCCGCCCCTAGTGTCTGTCCGTCACTTGTTGTCCTTCATGAACCCCTTAAGCATTCGCTATGCCCTTTTGGAGAAAAGCTAGAATGGGTGATGCTACACGTATAACGTCAACTTTGGCATACATACACAGTTTAAAAATATTAAACAGCAGATTTTGTATAACACCTCATTAAATTCTGGTAATTTAATTGGCTGATTATGATCATGCGAAATGGAATTAAAATTCCCATTTTGCTACCATGCAATGGAACGCGTACTATTGCACGTTCAGCCGTTTGTATGGTAAGGTTTAAGTAAATTCAATCGTATCGTATCATACAGTAATTTTCATACCTCGGAGTACGTGAGATCGATGGAATTAGATTCAAATACACGCGAAGCAAACACTGGGGAAAGTAATTTTTAAAAAATTTTGTTCTTCCAAACGTAGACATTCAGCCCAAATATATGCCACGTATTGTTTGTAAACAGTAGGATTTAGTAAATAATAACCAGAATAAGCAAAATCACAATAAGCCATGCACAATAAACTATTAAACAAAATTAGAAAGGAATTTCATATCTGAGACCAGGTACAGATTATGGACGATTACTTACTTAAACACCCCAACAGTGCGTTTAGTGTTTGACTGTTTCAAACAGCGATATCTCATTGCCATTGGAAGATCATTCGCTGTTGCCCGTCTGGAAATGGTAGAAGAGATACACAGGTTGGAGATTTAACTTACATGACCAATTTTAAGAATGTCGCGAAACATTATTAGAATGAACAATGGAAAATTACGTAAGACAGCACAGAAGGGACTTCTAAAAGATAAAAATCCAAAGGAAGATACGGGATAAGATGGAGTACGTGATGGAATTAAGATGATTATAGAAGAGGAGTTACAGGTGATAACGCAAGAAGGTAGATGGGCATGATAGGCAATAAGGCCCGACACATGAATGTACTTGGAGAAAAAGAACTGTAGTGTAGGGAGATAAGTTCTTTGTAGTTTTGCATGGTGATAGTATACGTTTTGTCTGTGGAAACAACAACTATGTTTAGTAATGCAAAGCTTTCGATCCGTAAGCCCGGATCTTCATCTGTGCTAATAATATATAATATGAAGTCATGTCTGTTGTGTCAAACCATTTTGTCATTTTCGGCTACTGCAAACGGCCAAATTGCAATAAGTCATTATGTGTGCGATCGATCTTATCACAGGAAAAATGGTAAATCGCAAGCATCATACTTTCATATTCTGCATCACATCACCTTACCTTGGGGACAAAATTGAGCCGAACAATATCGGCCATTACCCAGTAATAGACTTTGTTCCCTGAGTTGTGAACCAACGCAGCCATAGTCGGATATTTGGGTAATCGTTCCATGTTTCGCGCACCAATATGGTAAACGTTATGTAATGGACATTATAGGGTACTGCATGAAAAGTTAACTGAATACCTCCATACACATATATACACACCCTAACCCTAACATTAAACCTAACCCTAATACCTAACCCTAATCTATATTGGTGCGCGAAACATCAGGAACGATAACCGATATTTGAGCTGTAAAGCAGCCGGAGTCGGTGTAGAAAAACCGGAGTTTGCATAGCACTAGCTAAGGGACCGGTCATTATTTGTGGCGGGGAGTGGCACCGAAGAGAAATGCTTTTCTTGGTAAAACGTTTGCTAATCCAACCATTAAATTTTTTATCCAACCTCAAATATCAATTAAAAAATAAATACCCACCCCTGGCCAAAAACGTTACAAAAGGATACCGGTTGTCACACGTGTCCTTTAACACTTCTGTGACATGAGTTTGATAACTGCTTGTGCAATTTTCTGCAGTGTCAAGTTTCATGTTGTCTGCACCTGTACTTTCTTTGGAGACACTATATGCCTCCAGACAAATCGGAAAATGATCAAGTCATCAAGATAGTGACTCTGATTGATTTACATATTGTACTTAGCTAGTACTTAACTAAAAGAACTTCATGCACAGCAGTATACCTTGCAGCAATTTCTTGGGCAACATCAGGATCATCCAAGTTATCCCGAGGAACTTGTGATATCCTGCGATGATTGGATGCCAAAAAACTAAACATGTCAATTCCTTTCTTGCGACTGAAAGTAGACAAGAAGTTATAAAAAATAATTATCGTTTCTAATGAATGTTAGAACGAATATAATACAGTATATACACTCCTCTGCGGTTAAAATGTTGTCTTAATTTTTGGCGAGATTTAAAACATTCCCAGTCCTCAGAAAGGACAACAATCTAGCAGTTCCCAAACAACAATTAGACTGAAATCCTTCACTTGGAACTGCTTAGGAAGGGAAAAATCTCCCCAGGTGGAGGAATTTCACCAGGTTTGTCACAGAGGACTGTGTATTCTGTGTATATTCATTAACGATGGTGCTTTTTCCTCGGACAAAAATGTCACGCATGATATTGGGATCTCAACTTCAGCGATTTTTTTCAATGATAGAAGAAATACTAACAGTACTTACCCCTTGAATTGTTCTGCCCGTGCACAGCCATGCTCGTTTTCCTTAAGCTGAAATGTAAAAATAATGGTTTATATCATTGCCCGGTATAATGTTCAAAGATTTGCCCGAAAAAAATACTAGTGCTCCTTATTTTTATCTTTCAACAAGACGCTCTACGGAGCGTTAACTCGCTGGGGCTATACTAGACTTGGTTGAAGGTTTTCTTCTATTTTCAACCCCTTGGCCTTGAGAGACGAACTTGAACCAAGTCTAGGGCTATACAAATACGCATATTAATACGGTACATGATACATACAGTACACAGCTATTTCAATTAAGATTTAAAGTTTTCCCCGAGCTAAGTGGAAAAGTCGAATACCGGCGCGAAAGGCTTAATAACACAGTATTAAAATGCGGTAGCCCCTACGAGTAAAGTTATATTTAGTACGCTGCATTCTATTTCTTCAAGACCTCGTTCAAGACTGTCCGCCGCCAGTTGGTCCGTACGTTAAGATTAAACTGCGCTTTAAAACGTTCAAAATGAAATATTTTTGGGCTCAAAATACTATCAAAATGAAGAG
Source organism: Paramuricea clavata (assembly GCA_902702795.2). Lineage (NCBI taxonomy): Eukaryota > Metazoa > Cnidaria > Anthozoa > Malacalcyonacea > Plexauridae > Paramuricea > Paramuricea clavata. The sequence goes on from CACRXK020000502.1 coordinate 11,814, forward strand.
AGAAGTGAGACGAATCCACTGGTATACGGCCGAAAAAGAGAAAACCAATGATACCAAAGTTATCAAGGATCAAACGTACTGCATTTTTTTATAATTAGTTTAATAATTTGTGAGTGATTTCTCAACAATAGTATACGTACTGCGTATTTTTATCCTTATTGCGCCATTAGGCATTACAAATACAAGGAGAAACGTAGCGTGAGTGATTTCTCAACAATAGTATACGTACTGCGAGCGATTAGTCAACAATACAATTTCGCTTGATTTTCAAAGGCCATAAATCGCTAGAATACTGGTGTTTTGTAATACACGTGACATCCGTAAGCACAATTTCTTATGCTGAATCGAACGTGATTTTCAAAGGCCATAAATCGCTAGAATACTGGTGTTTTGTAATACACGTGACATCCGTAAATCACAATTTCTTATGCTGAATCGAACGGTGTCGCTTTCTTCTCAAAATATAAAGCAGCGCAGCCAAACTTATAAACTTGCGTTTGCGAAGGTTGTTGTTTCTACTAATTAGTACAATTTCTAACGCTGAATCGAACGGTGGTATTTTTATCCTTATTGCGCCATTAGGCATTACAAATACAAGGAGAAACGTAGCGTGAGTGATTTCTCAACAATAGTATACGTACTGCGAGCGATTAGTCAACAATACAATTTCGCTTGATTTTCAAAGGCCATAAATCGCTAGAATACTGGTGTTTTGTAATACACGTGACATCCGTAAGTACAATTTCTTATGCTGAATCGAACAGTGTCGCTTTCTTCTCAAAATATAAAGCAGCGCAGCCAAACTTATAAACTTGCGTTTGCGAAGGTTGTTGTTTCCGTGCGAAATTCCTTGTAAAATTGTTCAATTTTCCCGAATTTTCCTCAAAATGCAGGGTTATTTATGGATAATTTGGGTAAAATTGGCAGGAGCCTTATGGATAATTGGGGGGAAATTAGGCAGCTCATTAATATTCTATTTCGCGGCTATCGAAGAAAATTGGAGATTCACTATTGGAGATTGCCGATCCACTAAAAATGAATGCCGAAACCTATACTCGCCCGGGGCACAGGTGCCCCAGCGAGTAATTATTGCGAGGGACTGAGATGACGTGTCGCATGCTCATCTCCCTGATACAGAGAGTACTCTGAAATTAGACATACGTAGAGCCCGTCTCCTTCGATCTCAGAAGCGTTCAAAACCGAAAATAGAGAGGTTAAGATACCCCAATTCCGGTTTACGGGTACGGGTGATATACACGTATCCGTACCCGTAAATCGGAGAATAACTTGTAACTTAAGAAATCCAAGATACTTCGGCGTCAGAAAACCGATTAGAGAATGGCAACTTTCGCTGTTGAGGTTCGCCATAAATTGTTGAAAACTTTGACCAGTATATGTGCATTATTTATTTGGGTAAGATGTTGAAAATTTGTACTGTTTAAACGGCCCAAAAATAGTAAACAGAAAACACCCGCACCCGTTTGTTGTTTACGTGTAGACCATGGTTTACCGCGGGGAAACGGTAGAAATTACGGGTAAAATTGCTGACATCAGCAAAAATTGATAAACAAAATGGCGATACTCGTACCCGTAAACCGGGGTATCTTAACCTCTCTAATTGAAAGGCACGCGGCAGGGTGCGAATTAACGGTCCACAAATGACAAATCGTCATGCGAAAAAGCAGTTTTATAGGCCAAAAGATTAGCGGCCTACAATTTCATAGAAAAATTTAAGGCCAACTTTTCAGTCAGTTTTAAACACTCGGAATCCCTTGCCAGAAAAAACGAAAACTAAACAGTCCAAAATAACTTTCATCGCAAAACAAAACTACAATTTGTAGGTCAAAACTAGCATGGCCTACAATTTTTGAAATTCATTGTAGGCCAGAAAACATTCTTAATTCGCACCCTGCGCCGGCCACATTTTCGCTTGGGGAACGAGATTGCATATTTTTACGTATTGTGGACCCGTTAAATATTATGTCAATTTGTAAAGGTTTTCTTGGTATTAAACATTTCGTGTTTGAATCTAGTCAAAACGATTTCCCTCAAAATACTCCCTCGAAGATCAAGCGGAGTTGACCGGTCAGAAATCGTGTTTGACCGGTCAAAAATGGAACCTAACTGTCACCGTGAGCGGCGTATCATGAAACGTCATTTTCAGCCCTGGTCGCACATTATTTTCCTGCCTTAAAATTTCAAGGTTTAAAACATCCTTGAGGCGAAAACTCCCTGCTTAACAAACTTTGGTTGGTTGGTTTTACAGGGTGTCTAAAAAAAGACCTTTAGAAATTCATGACCTTATTGTTATAATTTGAATGCTTGTGTACCATATTGAACCCATGGGCGCATACATGCACAATTGAATCGAATTTTATGCATGCATGTACTTCGTTTGCGTATAATTTAAAACAATAAAAACTTTTTGCTCTGTGGTCAATTGAACCATTTTTACATGAACTGATAGTACGACTAATTTGTAATTTGTGTAGTTATTCTCCTTTATGCTATTAGAATTAGAAGCTATTTTAAATTCCCAGGAGCAGAAAATCTTGTGCTTAACAAGGATATTTTAATTTCTAAAGGTCTCCTTTTTAAATATATGCACCCTGTCAAATGTCAATACACAGTATTTGCATCCGTGGATTCAGCATTGTGCTCAGACATTCAAATTATAACAAATTAACAATAGCATAATTTGTAAAGGTCTCCTTTTTTTGAGACATCCTGTAGATTGATCCATCGTTTTGCTATTTCTTTTGCTTATTGTTTATTGGCGTATCCATTGTTTTCTTGTTCCTTTCACTGATTGATTGTTTGTTCTTGATTTGTTTGTTTGTTTGTTTGTTTGTTTGTTTGTTTGTTTGTTTGTTTGTTTGTTTGTTTGTTTGTTTGTTTGTTTGTTTGTTTGTTTGTTTGTTTGTTTGTTTGTTTGTTTGTTTGTTTGTATCGTGCGTTTCTTTGTTTTTTGTTCATTAGCAACAATTTCACAATACTAGAGTGAAAACAAATCACCAACCTCACTGTGTTCATCATCCGATTCTTTCTTGGCTCGAGTTTCGTGATATTGAAATGAATATCTTTCACAATACTTCTTGCCTGGTAGTTGTTCAATGAGGTAAATGAGCGGTTCCTGGGAACAAGAAAGAGTAACATCTAAACATGAAATCGTTTTAGGTACTAAAGGTTCGCATAGATAGAAATAAAACATCGCAGTAGTATGCTTAGTAAGGTCGAATGTCTCCCATGTTCTTGCTCTGAGCACACGCGAATGCTCAGACAACGGACGAATGTCTCATTTCTCTTCTTCCTTGGACCTAGATTTGATCGTCAAAGTGCGTACTAGTATTGCAAAAGTTTAGAATCGGTATATTTAAGCTCTTTACAACAATATATATATACTATATAAATTGAATCCAAAAGCATCAGATGAATATCACATTAGAATAGTTGCGCATATACACCTCAGACTTGACTTCCACTACCGCAACAGCTACCTCTCACTGGCTCAGTGCGCATTGAATGCTAATAAATTGGTTGATCGGGTAGACGAAGCGCATCTGATTGGTTAATTGCCAAGTAAAAGCAGCAGTAGTGGAAGTTATATCTGAACCTCACTATTTCGGCACGAAGCCCTATGCACCAGGGTCTGGTTGTATACCAAGGCCGGATATCTGTAGTTTCATACCTTTTCAGGCATTTTTATAAAGGTTGAGAAAATCACTACTCGGTGGATAACGCTATCCAGCGTTCGTCTATCCAGGGTATATCCGACCGTAGAAAGTGATTTTTTTACCTTCATAAAACTACCCGGAGAGCTGTGAAAATATGGTCCTTTAATCTAAGTTATACCAATCAAAGCTTCAAAAATCTCTGGCCGGTGAATAGCGTTACTCCGCCTTAGGCCTAACACAAATTATCCTGTCGTTCCAGTTTCCAGACCGATCCCGACCCTATTTTTTTGTTGCTCCCTTTTTTATAATGCAAACGCCACGCCCAAAATGGCGTCGGTTGTCACAATCATTGCTTCTTGAAATGCTTGAGATCACACTTATGGCCAATGGGTCATTCCAGAAAACATCCATACCACCCCCACGGAGGAAATAGGAAGTTAACCCCCCTCCCCCCTTCGGATGTCCTAATACATTTATTATTATCAGAAACAATTTTTTCTCCCCTCCCCCTCCGGATGGCAGAAATTTCCTCCGTGGGGGGAGTATGGATCTTTTCTCGAATGACCCAATGCTGACCGACGTCAAGCGACGATTTTTCCAACCTACCCTCATTTGTTCGGGATATTAAATCGGAACCAGAGGATATATTTGTTTGGCCTCAATTGGTAACTCTTTGCACGGAATGCAAGTACGAAGCGGAGTAGTGCTTGAATTATCGCGCACCCTGATCTACCTGAAACGCGGTTATACGAATGCTGTAGTTGCATAGCTTTTCAGGCATTTTCACAAAGGTTGAAAAAATCAGGTGGATAGCGCTACTCCGCCTTGTCAACCCCTTGCAAAGTTGTGTTCTTTAACAAAAAATACTGAATCTTACTCTTGTTAGCCCTAACATATCCATTCCATCTGCGCCTAAAACATTGAAATAAAAGTTAAAATCACTCAATATATAGATACGTTAAAAATTGTTGGCACCGTTTCCCCTCTTGTTATCTGAAGCCGATGGAATTAGGCAATATGAAAACTATTAATTACTCTTGAGTGTAATATTATTCCACTTGCCTACAAAAGATGTGTAATTCTTTGAATGATCCATACGAATGCTCTGCACTTTCTCAAAGACAGCCCGCCAAGCTTCTGTAAATATATCAATGATGAATGAATCTCAAAACGAAACTCTTACGTATATGTCAACAACAGCGGACATTTGTGGGGGAGGCAAAAGTTAGATTTTTCAGAAGTTTTACATTATACATGAGAAACGTTTAGTTAAGAGGCAATTTTCTATGTCGCGTATTCGCAATCGAAACCTAAAATCGTTTGGCGTACCGTTTTCAATGCATCTGTCAGTTGAGAAACGTAAAATTATAGTACAAAATGGTCAATTCAAATACGATTATCAATGATGCTTTAACATTGACGCCATATTTACAGCGATGCATGTAAGCAAAATTTACTGAACTTCAGACATCTATTTTCAAGAAAGCTTCAGATTGATAGGGATGCAATTACCTGAAAAATACGAGGAGAAGGTCGACGTTTCGAGCGAAAGCCCTTCGTCGAGAAGTTAGTTACTAAGTAGCAAAATGGGGTATTGGGTGTACACAGGCATATAATCACGCGTTAGGAGTGCCGGAAGTCTATTCAATAAGCCAGACGTTGGCCACTTGGCCATAAAAAAAACACAAGCATACCTTCACAAGTTCTAGCTTTCACTTCCAATCCTTCTTCACTCGTGATAATAAACATAACATTTAACTCTTGGTTGACTTTTTCCAGACGCTTACTCCGTAAGTCAGACTGCTTGACTCGAGCAAAATCTGGTAATACAATGTCATCTTCATCTATCTTAGTTCTCTTTACCGTTCTCAAACAATTTCCATCACTCTTTCGCTTCGTTGAAACCTGTCCATCACTTTTCTTCGTTTTATCACTAGTATCCTTATCTAAGCCTTTCCTCTTTGTATAAGTTCTCTTGGTATAAGTTCTTTTTCCACGACTCTTAACAATATCTTTCTTCGATATTGAACCGGTCTTTCCATTATTCAATGTTTTATCTTCCTTTCCTTGTTGCTTGGGCGCCTGTAATTTCTGATAATATTCCACTCCTTGTTGGGATTCTAACACAACTGGTTTCATATACTTCGACTGATCTTCAATATGCGCCATTATTTTAGTTGGTGAAGACAACGGTGACACACGATTAGCCTTCTTCTCCAAACTTGGTGTATCCAAACTGGCGTGTAAGAAACGTCTGTTATGGAATATATACTGAGGGTTTGACTTAGCGCCCGCTGGAGTGTGTGCTGTCGGATGAACATCCAATGTAGGAGATTTAATACCGGACTGAACAGGTTTACCTAAACTGATTGCCTCTATACTTTGCATTGGCCTTTGGATACCAAAAGTACTGTTTAAACAACTTCGGTCAAGTTTCCTAACTGCATTCCGACATTTTGTTAAATCTATTTTCTTCGCTTTAACAGACGTTGATGGTGTCAATGACGTGCTACTTGCTGATGAAGTTGATGGCAAGCTACTTGGAGTTGAAGACAGGCTACTGGGAGTTAAAACTGATGACAGGCTACTTGAAGTTAGAGTTGATGGCATGCTACAGGGATTTAAAACTGATGACAAGCTACTTGGAGTTAAAGTTGATGGCAGGCTTCTAGCTTTAGACGATTTAGGATATTTATTTTTATCCTTTGTGAGATCAATCACGTGCTTGCTTGGCGACTTAGTCAGGTCAATTATAGGAGCACTGGGTCTTTTTAAAGCCTCTTTTATACTTTCGCATTTATTTTGTTGTCCGCCACTTGTGGTTGTTTCAATAAGCTGTCTAACGCACGATTCCTTTTTCGAGTGGGAAGTCAACAGTTTGCCAAGATAATCAGTCGATTTGCAACCAAGAAGTTCGATCATGGTGGGATTCTCATAAAGTAGTTTAGTAATTTGCTCGGGTGACCCGACCACAACTGCCATTCCATCGGAGTCACTGGAGCCTTTTACAGCTGCAACTGAAGTAAGAGTTTGTGATAAATTCTGTGTTGGAATAACACTACCTGCGTGTGATACTTTGTGAGTTGTGAAAATGGGTGTTGATGTACGACTACCAGATGTAGGCGAATGTTGTGTAGGTACTGGTACATGTTGGGAGACCGACAAAACCGGACTAGATGTTTTATGGTGCGCTGAGTTACTTTGTGTAGAAACCAAAGGAATTGTCTTTGAGCCTCCTTGCGTGGCTTTCGCCCGTAACCGGAGAAAATTTGCAGCAAGCTGGGCTGTGTCTGTGTTCAGTTGAACTATCTTCGAAGTTATTTGATTAGGTTTCGAAACCGTCTGGCTTGGACTTGAGTTTAATTTCACTACGTTTGATAGGACTTGTTTGAATTTTGGCTGTGTTGGTGTTTTGCATAGTTGGACAACATTTGTTGTAACTGGTACAGCTGGCCGTATTGACGAAAAGGGAGGCGTTCCTTGTGAACGGTTTTGAGCAACATGCGTTGGTCTATTGGTCACTTGACTGGAACTAGAAAACGGTACACTTCCAGGAATAGTCCTTGTTTTCACTTGAACAACTTTCGAAGTGTTTCCTTGGGGAACAAATTCAGTTGAATGAAAAATAAGCGGAGGAGTTGTAGTTTGTTGCGGTGGATGAGTGGTCTTTGGTTCTAAAACAGCGATTGGTTTCGGAGCAAGTAGTCGCTTGTGATTAGAGGCATGATTGGGGAACTGTTCTAAAAAGGTAACTGGAGTGGGTTTTGGTGCTAGTGGAATAGGTGTACTACGCACGGTCCTTACTGTGTTCACTCGAGATGCGATTGTAGAGCGAGGATTTGACGCCCTTGACCACTCTGGAGAAATACCGGTGCTAGCTGTTACCTTAACTGGACCAACGTTAGACTGTTGTGGAGTTATCACAAATTTAAGGGATTGAGTCTGGTTAGCATGAGTTGTTTTAACTGAATTGGGTTTTGGTTTTGTCAGGTCAATTAATAAATCCATCGGGGAGATATTGCGTACATTAGACGCTCGAGGAAATGCACCACTACTCGACACAACTGACTGGAATGTCGATACACTCCGAGCAGGTGTAATATTCGACATACTACTCTTTGCCGTATTTGGAGTTCGAGAAAGTGGAGTCCTTGATACATTAGGAGTTGTTACTCTTACAGCGGCCTGTGTATGTGTATTACTCAACATGTTAGCACGTAGTGTCCCTGGAATGTGATAAAGTGTTGACATTCTGGGATTTGGCACATTCTGAGAAGTCCGCGGAAGTGGATTATTTTTCGACACGGCAACTTTTGCCGTATTGGACGTTCTGGCAGGTGCAGTCTTTGACACATTCAGATTAGTCGGTGATGGAATAACCGTTTTTTGGGGCTGTTTCTTTGCCTCCACATTGCTGGCACGAGGACATAAAACACTACTTGAAGTGCTCTCCTTCGAATTACTTTTAATTTTCTGACCACTGCCACTACCAGGTGATATAATTGCTTTATCTGATTGTTTTGATGTATCTAAATTATTCTCCAACCCAACTGACTTAAAAATATCGATTTCATTTTCATGACAAGTGACTGTGTGATTTTCAGTAACTTTGTCGTCTTGTGTACTAAGTTTGTTCCTCATTTCGGATTGATCAATTTCTTCAATGTGGCAGGTATACATACATCGCTTGTTTGGATCAGTTGTACTCCAGTATAGCCGAGTTAATCTGAAAAGAAATTATGTGTAGTTTAGTTTTCACCTCCAGCTCCGGCCAAAAAAACTCCGGCTCCAGGGAAAAAAAATCGAAATTTAATGGGAATTTCACTTTTCAAAGTGGAAACACTACTTTGTTTTTGATTTTAAAACTTCGCATGAACATTTCATACTATGTTTGTGGTAAGCCTACGCAGTATCAATGCGAGTATTTACTATCTTGTCGATGGATTCAGGGTTTTTTGCCGATGTCCGATATTAGTTTGCAGACAAATAAGTGCTGCCGGAGTTGAACAAACTCCGGCTCCGGTAAAATAGGTCAAAACTCCGTGTCCGTCTCTCCGGCACCGCCGCACAGCACTAGTGTAGTTTTTGACGCCTCATTTGAAATTAGAAGTTGTAAATACATATACTATATCTCGGACAGAGAGCCCAAGATTACACCCAGTTTCTTGAGAGTTCTAAATGTTAACAAAACTAAATCCTCAATCCTGGTTTTCATCACGAAGACGACCCTGGGGACGAGGTTGGGTTTTCATTTGGTCGTAACGATCGTGACCAAATCATGTTCAACCATGTGAAATAGTCTGGATCCATCTTATCTCTTGTTATGCAGTATGTGACTCAGTGTGTAGAAATATACCGACACTCTTTTACATCGGTCACCTTGATATGTTCACAATTGCGACTAAATGGAAACCAAATGGCTCAACTAAACAGAACTGGTACAATGTTGCAGTATATGTACCAGATAGCACCAAAGCCGTTTTCCACTAGGCGAATCGAAACAAAAATTAGGCATAGCGAAAAAGTTGGATCGCTTCCTACTTTTTTGCGGCGATTTTTTTCGCTAACCAATCACATTGCCGAATTTTTTCGCTAACCAATCACATTGCCGAATTTATTCGCTTATCGTCGTGCGAACATGCAAATTCGCCTAAATTGAAAAACGGGCTTAACAGTTCTAAAGTGTTATCCCTAAAGGTATAAAGTAAGAGCAATCTTTTACAGAGTACCTGGAGGCAGCTTGTGGTATTCAGCGGAGTCTGCGAACCTTGGTTGTACGGATGAAACCCTCAATTTACTGTATGTACTATATGTATACAGTATTAGGAATCACTGTGGAACATTATTTATATACAGCTTAAACGTTGTTTTTAGAATATTTGCACTACTGCTGCTGTGACCAGTGTGATACAACTATAAAACTCACCTATATTGAACCGGGAAGAGAATAGTTGAAGTATCGGAAGCTTTTGTAATTCTTCCCAACTTTTTCACCACCATGCAACCTAGAAATTAAAATAAGATTATATATATAATTATATGATTTGAAATGCATATTAGTAGCGTGGTACACATTTGGTCCAAGAAAACAAAAAATACCAATGTATTCCTTCTTTTCCACTAAAAACCATTTGCATTCGCATTAATAACAAATTAAATTATAATTTTCAAATTTTCAAACAGTTTTGCTGTTTTATTTTAAAATGCATTCGTTTGTTTTTACGTAATGGACCGCCGGCCAATCACAATCCGCCATTTCACCGGAAGTGATGCTTGCCATATAATAAATCTGTATATTTCTATAACTGTATATACACGGAAAACACAACGAACTTTTAAACCCCACATAATTTACATTGACCCGTATACTGCATGTATATGTCACATATACTTAGTACGGGTCAATTCCCACATTAACAACCTAAATCTATATACAATCCTAATCCCGATGTAAATCCTAATCCTGACCCTCATCCCAACCTTATTAAATCCTAAGTCTATCCTCGCCCTTAATCCTAACTCTAACAGGGTTCGTAGTCTCCAAGAGCAAAAAAATTCAAAGACTTCCAAAGATTTTTTCTGCCTATTTTCAAAGACTTTTCAAAGATCTTTGAGAGCAATTAGCTGTCGAAAATTTGCGAGTGTATATAAGCACCATTTTTCCTAAAATGCACCTTTTCGTTGATATTTCACACAATTCAAAGACTTTTAAAAAACCTTAAAGACCTGCATTCAAATTTAAAGACTTTCAAGGATTTCAAAGACCGCTACGAACCCTGTCTAAACGTTGCAAAAAGTCACCCTAAATTACCTGATAAAACAGATAACGTTTCCTGAGAAACTCCTTTTGACGCTTTCTTCAAGGTCTTAATTTTGCTCATATCAACACATACTCGGCGTTCAACAGCAAACTCGCCCTCGCCCACAATAATCTACAAATTATTAAACACATTAACACTTTAGCAAAGTAAATTACGGCCACAAAGCGACAGATAACATATCAAATTTAATATCATTCAAATACACCACGTTGTCAAAAGAATATACCTCGCCCTTTGCTCGGAATGCATGAGTATTACAGAACACAGTCTTATCTGGTAGGAAGGCAGCTTTTGCTTTTCTAAACAAACAAATAAACAAATTTCGCTTATTTTATTGCGAAATCTATCAGCTGGAGGCACAGTGGTTAATGCAATCAAATTGAATCAATACGGTGGCCATAGTGATTCGATTCAAATTGGTAATGATTTGCTGTACATTGCTAGTTACCAGGAGTTATTTTACCTGAAGAATTACAACTACTCCCTTTGGGGCAGTAAAAGTTTGGAGTTAAATCTACTCCAGGAAAGGAGTTAAAACTACAATTTAACTGTACCAAGGAGTAAGGATAATAACTCCTGCAAAGCAGCAGAAATAGCGGAATAATTTTTACTCCATATTTTTACTCCAGGGGTTGTTTTAACGCCATGTAGGAGTAATTTTACTCAGCCAGGGTACACAGAACAGAAATGGCAAAAATGGTCTCTTTAACCAAGAATTACTGTATATTGTAGGGCGGCATACTGGCCATAAAGGTCGTCATTTTTAAACCACTTAAAATGACATACCTCCCACACATAAAATGATAGTTTCCTCTGCAATATGGTTCACAGCAGCCAACAGTTGCGCCCACTTCTCCACAAAACTCGCAACGCTAAAAAGCAAAATGAAACATACGTTTAACGCTACGTTTTACTAACGTTATTCATTATTCTGGCAAAATCACGACAAACCTCGAAAGCTGCACATATTCATACTAAGGATATTCAAGAACTAATTCAATTAAGAACTGTTCTCACTGATTGTGCATTTTTTGCTACGAGTTAAACCACCAACTAAGTTTCCAACTTAAGACAGGCACTTAAACAGGCGACCGTTCAAACGCCCCTTAATTTAGACGGCAACTCGCAAGCTTTGTGATATTTCTAGCCTGTGTACAGACGTTACTCTCGACGAAGCGCGCGAGAGAACGTCTGTGAGTTGGATGAAGATGCCTTGTTCGGTTCACGTGCATTTTCCCCAGATTTGTGGAAAGGCCTCTGATTGGACAGTGCTTTATTTGAATAATGTATGACAAATGAAGATATTTCATTGGTTAATTGATAATTAGCATGCGTATGCCATACCGCACTTGCCGGCTATGATCATCGTTCAGCATTGTTCGCATTCAAAACAAATCTCTTCATCGAGAAATATATATATGCAATATATTTCTGGTGTATCGTTTTTCAGATTATATTTCAAGTCTTTCAATCCTTTGTATGCCCCAAAGGAAATCTTGATTCTTGAGGAAATCCCTTATTTTAAACGCATGCTAATTATCAATTAACCAATGAAATATCTTCATTTGTCATATATTATTCAAATCAAGCACTGTCCAATCAGAGGCGCCCTTTCCACAAATCTGGGGAAAATCCACGTGACCAGAACAAGGAATCTTCATCCAACTCACAGACGTTCTCTCGCGCGCTTCGTCGAGAGTAACGTCTGTACACAGGCTAGATATTTCTTGTCAGCCTCTGTTTACTTTATCTATTGTATACGTTTCCATACTTTTTTGAGTATATGACGATTGATTTCAAGCGCCATGTTTTTACCACGTCCATGAAAATACAGTTTGTTGCCACACCTAAAGTACGGTATTTTTTGCACGGCCAGTTCATACTCTGGCTAACAGCCTGTTTTAAGGTAATCTTGTGGTATATTAACCAAATATATAAGCTTCCAAAGGCATCGTTCACATATCAACAATCTTTAATGGCGCAGTCTACCAACAATCTCACTTACCAACTGACGTCCTCTTGTTAAAGCAACATGAGCATTCTGTAACCTGCCTTCGTCATCTTCATACACCTCCGCTGACCACAATACACAGTTGACATGAGCCCATTCATCAATATTAAAATAAAGAAGTCTGCCAGCTTCTTGAAGACCTTGATCTCCAACTTCAGCACAGAACACGCATTTCCGTTTATCTCCCGTCTGAAAATACACCAATGTGAGAGAATAATGCAATTATACAAAGGAGAGATACAATGATGATGTAGTTTGCTCTAATATGTATCACCAGTCTAAATTCCCATTTGTCTAAATAATGGAAATTAGGTCATGACCAGAATTTATGGGGAATAATTACGCGATGTTGTAAATAGCAAAATGTGAGAATAAGGTAGGTCGTTTTCAATTTGCTGTACTCCCCGCACGAAGTCTGTCGAATTATTTCATGCAATATTGACTTCATTGGCTTAAGTTCCCACTCATTCTGCTTTTTCTACCTTTATACAGAGATTAGTTTATAACTATTTGTCTCTATAATTGTATATAAAAATACCACACTCGGAATAAACTACAATGCAGGATAAAAAATTTTGTTTTGCTTCCAAAACAAGTGTCGAATCATTGTCGAAGACTCAGATTTCTAGACTACAATGCACTAGTGCGAAAAGTATTAAAACGTTACCTGCACGATGGCGGTCTTGTTTGTATCTTTAGACGTTTCATTGAGACACGGGCCATTCTTCGTGTCATCTTTCACACAAACATCGACTTCAGTATCTTTTGTATCACCCTTCCTGTGGGAATAACAATGATCTTCCATAACCTGGCTAAGGTCCCCCAGTTTCTTTTCACTGTAAACAACAAGGTTTGGTAGAATAATTAGCAAACTACAGTTATTAATACTGACCAGTACGAAGTTTCCATGATGTACTTGTAAAACTTACTTTCACAAATAAAATATATGAAAATCTTTTACCCTACTGTGCTGACTCTGCCGAGATCAACTACAAATTAAACTCGCATCTTTGAAATTCTAGAATGCTGTTCTAACAATCAACATATATCGGAGTAATGGGGATTGTAAGAAGCCAGGATTCACTAACGTACACGATTGTTGATCTCGCTTCAATATTTCCAACATAATCGTGCTAACAACAAACTTATAACAACTTTTATGATACGAAAAAACGGGTGGGGGGCAGTTGAAAGTTTGCCCGAATTTTTATGGAGAATTGTAATGAAATAACCTGAATTTAACGAATATTCTAGTAAATCGGCCCGAATTTTCTTGATTTTTCCTAGCACTTGTCCGCATTTCTTTGGTTTTCTAACGTTCTGGGTGGGTGGGTGATTGGATGTGTGGTGGGTGGGTGGGGGCAGTTGCCCCCCTGTCTCGTATACCCATATAAGACAATGCCGAAACATTGTTACAATTAAAACTTTTGTAATGTTCATAAAAGGAGTTCAATACATTTTCACCATAGTGAAATTTCAAAGTGAAACCTCGGATAGAGAGATATCAATAACAAGAACAAATTGTACTGTACACTATGAATACAGAGGTTCAGATTTTGACTTCCACTACCGCTGTTCGTCTCTAGACAGATACTAACGGCTTATTGACCGAGCGTGAGGTCTGTACTGTGAAATATCAGACCGAGGTTTTTTCAGTATGCAAAAAAACAGAGGTCTGATATTTCACAGCACAGACGGAACAAGCGAGGTCAATAATCGGTTTATTATATGGCTGAACTGAGTCTGTGAGCATATGCATTTCGCGCGAATTAATCGGCTATCGTCAGTTTCACTGGGTAACAATATACGGTAGGCATGCATGCTCAATCAAAAACAATTTTGTTGTTTGAAATTTTTATCTGTAAATTTTAATGACACACAATTGGAAAATTAAAAAGCAAACATTTTTTCTGTTTGCAAAGCAAAAATTTCTCGCCAGATAAACGACATCCGGGACAACGGTCCAGATTTGGTTTTTACCGACCGCTTGTCAACCAATCAGAATAGAGAATTTTGAAAAGCCATATAATAAAACATAATTACTTACTATTCTGTTGAAATGTCCATTGGTTCAATCGTATCTTCTTTTTCAGTTTCTTTCTTAGGCGGCCAAGTAAGATCTTGCCATGGGAAGATAGATTTCATTTCCTGAAAAAAATGGAATCAATCTTGTTAACTATTCCACAGTGGTGGACGCTGTGAATAATTGCCGATTAACCTTGCAGCAAAACTGTAGCAGTGAATTTACATGAAAAACATTGATAAGCTATAATTTAAGCAAATTCAAATGAAATTTTTTTTAGGAACAAAGATTTTCATAGAGACAGAGCGTGGCAAATCAGAAGTTAGGCTTTTCTGTATGCGAATTTTAACTGTTTAGTTTCTGCATGTACAGTAAATTATAGCAAAAATGACGGCACCATATTGATTTACATAATTAATTTATTCAAAAAGTGGGAACAATCTGTCTGAAATTTCTACCAATGAGGACAAGGGAGTTAAAGGGCAGGAAAGTGCTGGATTTGAGCGATAAGATACTGTTATATATTGATAATTGAAATTTGAAAAATAGACTGGTCGTAAAGATTACTTTCATATCTCTTAAAAATCGTTTTAACACTATTTCACATAAACTTTTAATAAAACCCGTTACCTTTTCAAATGAAGCAAACAAACCGGACATGCTCTTATAAATAGCTTCTTCGTCAGAAAGTACAGCTTTAACTTTGTACAGTATAACCAGCAGATCTTTCGTGTATTCATTCTATGCAAGATATAACTGTCGTATTAGAAACATACACTATCACTAATTTCATATTCAACTTGAAGAAGGGAAAGTCAGGATTCAAGGAACATTATACACTTTTCCAAGTCTGATGAAAGCGAGCAATATTTGCCAAATAATTGCCAACCAATGTTAAAATTCGTGTACAGGAATACGTACAAGACAGTTGTATTTGTTTTCCTTCACTTTGTCCTGTACCGCTGCAAGATTTTTGGGATGACCATTCTCCGGAACTGCCTAAATTTACATTAAATGGAAAGCCAGCAGTGAGTATGATTATGTAAAGAAATGTGCAGGTGTTCTCGCAATGACGTCATACTATACCTGGTCAAAATAATTTTGAAGCACTTTAAAATGAGGTGAGTTGACCAACGTATCGACAATCTGTTAAGAAAACAATTCGAGTATCAGTGTCTGCCTGTCTGGCTTCGAACAGTGAAATGTGAGGGTTTGAGGATAGGACAGCCGGCTTCCAAAGGAAGCGTATTTTTCAAAAGGCTATGAAGAGTAAATGGCTAGGGACGTACATGTGGGAGTTATGAAGGTGGGTCAGCCCTCCACCTTTCGAGAATATGTCGGTAAGAGAGAGAGGGATAAGTACAGTACTGTAGATAACGTATCCCCTCGGCAAATTGATTGAAGATTAGTCTGCAAACCGATAAAAATATAGAGAAATACGTCAAATACCCCACATAAGTCCGACGTTGGGATGCACAGTAACCTGATTATCTGCAAATGACTTGATCTAACTATAAACCTGGGTCAGACGGTCCTTCGAGATTCCTAGGAAATTCGACCCCCTCTCCGAATTTCCAGAGGGGGCATATATCAAGGGCATGTATAAAAAGGAAGAATGCACCATAACATACGTAAACATATCCAGCTTGAATTTCTTGTCGAACAGAATCTAACCACTCAGGATTTTCTTCATCGTGACATGACGTACAAACATATTGAACATCGTCTGGCATAACAGCTAAACACTGGTACTCATCCTCTGTTATTTTCTAAAATAAAAATTAAACAACTTATTATACATTATAACTGATTACAATTAGCGAACCTCACATTAACTTTGTTCAAGTAGATGGAAGCATAAACAATCCACATTAAAATTAAAGGAAAACTTCGGGACATTTAATCTCACGTGATTGAGTTGAACTCAGAACGAGGTTGCATTGGGGAAGTTAATACGAAAGCCATCATACCTGACATGTGGCGTGGATCCAATGTTCACATTTGATACATTGCATCATCTTGGATTCAAAATCTTCATCAGAATAACATTTCTTACACAGCGGACAATAGTTGCCTTGGTCCCAGTTTTTTCCACACGTTGCGCACATCGTAAACCCACGAGTCCACTGTTCGTCAGCGGTATCTCCAGCCGTAGTACGACCACATTTCGTACACTTAACACAGCGAGCGCAAAACTAAAGAAAAAAGTGATGTTATACATACATTCAACGCCTTCAAAAAGTTTGAAACGCCCTTTTGTACGTGACAGAGTTAAAAAAATACAGTACATTATGTAAAACGTTAGAGGTAACCTACACGGGTCTACTGATGCAGCATAATCTACAAACTACATCATTACAGTGTGGATTATACGGTCAGCAATCGACTGCTTGCAGACCAAAAACACTAAATGGCCGATTAATTTTATTCTGTACGGACATGTTGACCGATCAGATAAATGCAGTTTTCATTAAATTAAATACTGTTCAAAAACCATGAAAGAAAAGGAACACAAAACATTTTCTTGCCTTTGCTGTGACGGACAACAAAGGTTTATGGTACCAAGTTTATGGTACCAGACATGCAAAAAATTCGAAAACAAAAGACCAAGAACTTTTTTATGGCATGGATGGTTGAGACTGCTTACCAAAAGTTAAGTATGATTGATCATGATTGGTTATGCGGGAAGTGATCAGCACGATCATTCAATGTAAAGATTGAAAACCTGGCCGACCATTATGAATGTCCGAGCAAATGCACACTTGACAGTGGCGTAGCCAGCCCGACAATTTGGTCATGCTATGCAAATACTTTTGTGTTTATAGACCGTGAAAACAATCAATTTCTAAAGAAATGAATAAGGATAATGATTTGAAATTTGCATAGCATGACCAAATTGTCGGGCTGGCTACGCCACTGACATTCGAGCGTACATTTGTCAGACCCAAGCGAAATTGTTATAATCCACACTGATAATCATTACACGAATGTTCGAGAAACATGGGTTCAGTTGTTTGACCCACTCTCTGGTTGAAATGTTTGTTGCAACGATGTTGTGCAGAGTTCCAACAAGGAAATATAAATTATGATTGGAAGGAGAGCATGCAGAGAAAGATCAATTATTTGGGAAATTATCTGGAAGTTGTCCAAGTAATTTATGTAATGATTGTTAAGGTAAAATTCCGCATTCGCATTAAAGAATGCTACATTCATCAACTTACCCAAACTTCTTCGTCGTCACCTTGTGGTTCAGTCGGGTAATTTGGTCCTAAACACTCGACGTGGTAACACTTCTGACATTTATCACACATCAAAAGCTACGAAAGGAAAAGTAGATTGTCACTATTAGAACTGAAACTAACTTTTGTCTTGCCAAGTTATACGGGCAAGGCAAAATCGTTCACGCCTCATTTGTCATCAAATGAGGAAAAAACACGCTGTCCGAATCCATTTGTTCGCTACGGATTTCGAGGTGCAGTGCGCGTTTTACATCTCCTCTGAGATTTTTTGCACCTCTCTTGAAAATTCATGCACCTCCCTTGCGAAAGGTCGAATGAAGTAACAATTTTCACAGCGAAGTATTATGAAGATACGAAGTATCTGTGTTGATATATGCATAATTTTGCCTAGCAAAAACTGCTCAACTTGCGCGAAATAACAGTTCTCTGAGAAGCCAATCAGATCTCTTCCTTTAGTCGTCCAACTCAGAGCCTACGAGTGACCAAGTGAAAATGGTATACAATTGAAAAATTGACAATTACTTATCTCTATGTCAATTGCCCTTTCAGTGCAATGTTTCGAAAAAAACTTGATAGTATTGTAACGAGGGGGAAAATTGGATTAGTCATGTACAATCAGAAATCAGTAATACAAATGCACATTGATTAGTATGTACATTACATGCATAGTCATGTTATTGATTTTACAACAAGGGGTACCCATCCCAGGGTGTTGGCAATAAAATTACTACCATATGACCTTTCCAAGCCCAAGATATTCAAGAGTATATTTAAGTCTGACATTTCTTGGCGCGAAACATCATTGGACTGATTGGACTAAGCAATGTTGAAGTCAAAGGAAGTGTATTGTGTATCCAATTGTGCACACTCATTGTTCTAACTCGTAGTTTCTGGTTACAGAATGAATATACATTTAAGAAACTTGTAATCTACTTCATTCTAAAGACTAAGTGCACCTTGATTCTTTTCACGCGGCAAAAACCCTTAATTGTCGGATCCCGACCTGTCCTACAAAAATTTCCACTTCCCCCAGAATTTATCCAGCCTTGCCGTTCACCTACCATTACATACTGACCTTATTCTGATGTCCACAAACACAACAACTTCGACAGCGATTACAAGTCCACCACTCCGTGTCCACAGGATCTTCGTCCAGACAGAACAAGTGAAATGGTTCAGCACAAACTCGACAATATAACATCTGGGCACAAAACAAAATTAATCATATAAATGACACAATGCTGCGGTGACATTGGTGGTCGGTGTATGTTGCCTCTGCAACCACTGTCCTGCAATATTCAGTTGCCTGATTAAAATTTAAAGTGAGGGACTCTGCGAAACATTGCACATTTTCTGCAAGTATTCTGGTCACAGAGTATATACGATAGAGAGGTCTGACTAAGAAAAAAAACCGTAACCGCTGACACGCCATGATTCGCCATCGCAAATCACTCGCCATGTTACTAGCCACTTACGAGACACTCGTACCCCTGAAAGCAAAAGTCCGCCATTTTGAATGTTTTCAGGGAAGTGACAGCCTCTTAGGTAGTAACGGAAGTACTTCGTCATTACGAATTATGGCGTGGCAGCGGTCACGCTAAAGGCGCCAACAAGGAGCCGGACTTCTGCAGATGTTTATTTTGTACTTTGGTTTTCTCCTCGCTTGAAACGTCGAAATTCTCCTTATATTTTTCAGCTAGTTTCATCCCCGCCAACGAAAGCTGTACTGTATACAAAATGTAGATTGTAGCTATAATTACAATTTTGTCATATTTATAACTGATGTGCAATCTAAGCAAAAGCTTGTTCATGACCGATTAACCAATTACAATGATTATATGGTTTTATTATATAAAGATTATATAGATATGCTTTATAGAGATTTCGAGCACTATAAAACTGATAATCTCACATGTGAGATTATTTATATGTGAAAATTATCGCTTTTCAATTATCGCTTCTCTGTAAAAATTATCGCTTTTCAAAGAATGTCATTTATATAATAAACAGAAAAATACAAAGATGCTTGGAAATATTTCTCGTGTTGAACATATCTCACTCGTTCGCTGCGCTCACTCTTGAGTTATCATGTTCAACACGAGAAATAAATCTGGTATTTCCGCGCACCATGTATTATTCTCTATATAATGGTATCATAAAATTACTGAATTGGCACAGACTATCAGAATTTGCATAGGGTAGGACTTGGGAACACATTTGAGAAAATCATTTGTACTAAAGGAATACCAAATGATTTTCCGTGCAGGATTGCGTGATCCATGCACGAGAGATGTCGCGAGACTTTCGGATAGCGTAAAAATACTCGAGCCGCAGGCGAGTGTATTTTTACGCTTTCCGAAAGTCGAGCAACATCCCAAGTGCATGGATCACGCTATCCTGCTTGGAAAACAATTTGGTAATTGTTTTATAAAATAACTACAGTGAAACAATGACATTTTGAAAATCCGCGAAAATCGCGCGAAGGCATTTTAATTCCTCGTGCAGGATATCCTGATTCTGCACGGCTATTGACCAATCAAATTGCGTGTTTCACTGTAGTTATTATATAAAGTTATTTACCTGATTGTATACGCTATCATATGGGCAATGGCTAAAAGGAATGGACGAGAGTGACGTTTTCAAGATAGTTTAAAATTTAAACTCAGAGTTCGCTTTAGTTTAGGATTTATGTTAGGGTTAGGATTGGGGTAAGGTTTAGGGTAAGGATTAGGATTGTTATAAGTGCGTGGTTGTTGATTCTTTCGCGTTTTAACAATCTTGAAAAATAGCCGCCATCTTGAAAACATCCCTCTCGTCCAGCCCTGTTAGCAACGACCCTATCATATGATTATTTATCCAAATCAAGAGAAAGTATACCGTACCTTTCCTTTTCCAGCACTGCCACATAAAAAGCATAGTTCCACATGTGGTAGTGCATTTTCACTTGAAACACAAATATGAAATCCTGTTTCCCAGCAATTATCTTCAGTGTATGAATCCTTAAAAGTGGAAAAGAATCAAATATAAAATGTTCACTACAAAAATTAAGTCTCGAATAAGAATGCTCGAATGTGATGAGAATTCCTTCTAATCAGATACAAACACCGCGGAGGTTGCGAATTGATCTCTACCATGAGTTAAACGAATTCTTGGATATTCTTAACAAGAGACCTTTAATAGAGACCTTGGATATTCTTAACAAGACACGTTAACAAGAGACCTAGCAAAACATTGAAAAATATTCGGTTTATCAAAAAGAGGATTCCCTTTTCGATAAATCGAATGTTTTTAAATGTCCCCGTGAAGGAAAATAGACATTCTGCTTGAAAAACGCCACCCACCTGTCATACTTATTACTCCCAAATTGAGACATGTGATTCAAGTGGCCACCAAATTACGTGAATTTCAATATTACGGTATCAAATGGACGCCACAAGGATTAGGGTGAGAATTAGGTTTAACAATAGTTTAAGAGAGTATAAGTGGGTAAGTGGTGGTGTGCTAATCATCCTTACTTGCAGCTGAGAGGCAAGGCTGAATTATGAAGGACGCGATCAATTTGATCGAGTCAAAGGCTTAATAAGGGCGCCTCTGGCAGCCAGCTTATGACTCTTGTCTGATTAGTGATTACAGAGCACAGCTATGGTAGAAGGGTCAGTTAGAAGCCAGTCCCAACCCACCCTGTCAACATTCCCTCTGGGAGGAAAACCAGATCACCCGGAGAAAACCCACGACTTTCAGTAGAGCGTTGACTGCATTTTTCCCATACGTGTCATGTGTCCATAGTGAGAATCGAATCAAAGGGCTTGCTCTGAAGATTGCACCACCAAAGCCCCCCAAAAGGGTAGAAATCGCTTAATTTAAATTATGCTGTTGAAATTTGTCTAAAAGGTAAGGTTGTACCCGGAACGCTCAATAACAGCGGTGAATTTCGATAAATATTGTGTGGGGGTGAATTAGATTACAAACATATGACCACCTCTTCTTCCTGGAAATCTTAGTTCTTTAAAATTTTTTGCATTAATTTAAATTTCATGCCATCTAGCGACTAATTTATATAATTCCCTGCTCGAAATTTCCATCTACAGTACAAAAAACCCCCAAATCTCGATATTGACTAATTTATAGTCTACCAATGCTCTCATGCATGGTTTGAAAAATTATAGTGTCCACAACTTGTTAATATGGAAAAGTATATATTTGACTTACAGTCCAAGCAAGCTTTATTTCATTTTTTGATTCTTTACTCTTCTTGCCGTAACGTAAAAGCGGGCCTGGCAAAGGTTTTGGTTTGCTGATCACAACATCTTTAATCATACTTCTCGTTTGTTTTGTTTTTCTTTCGCGGCTCACGGCTTTTCTTTCACGGTTCACGGTTGGTTTTTTAAATGTTATAGACGCTCGGTTGTACACTGTAAAAACACATTTAAAACAAATTGAGTTTAAAAAACAATTATATGGTACCTATATATAACTAAGGTTCAAGGGTTTTTGTGGATGAAAATTTTGACTGAAAATTTATATTAAATTTTTAGATCTAACCAGGAGCAGCTGCGAGCCTGCGAACTGTAGGCTCTCTGGCAGGAATCGAACCTGCAGCCCTGCGATTCTGGTCCAGCGGTCTAACAAACTGAGCTACTGATTCCAATAGACAATTCCCATTATAGACTAATTTTAAAATTAGGCCAGGAAGCTCAAATAAATCACCACAGCTAGAAAGAGCATACTAAAATTAGTAAAATTACAAAGTTTGGTTGCGAAATGTTGTAAAATGAGGAAAATATAGCCTGGCAAAGTTAGCAAATTTTGTATACTTTTGTATCGCTTGCGGAAATTCCTACCACATTCCTACCACATTTAGGCCGAAAATGTCGCACGCAATACAAAAGTATACAAAATTTGCAAACTTTGCAGAGCTATATTTTCCACATTTTACAACATTTCGCAACCAAATTTTGTAATTTTACTAATTTTAGTATGCTCTTTCTAGCTGTGGTGATTTATTTGCATCTCCTTGCATAGTTTTAAAATTAGTCTATAATGGGAATTGTCTATTGTCAACTAGGTTCGACTCCTGCCAGAGGGTCTATAGTCGCAGCTGCTCCTGATTAGGTCTAAAATGTAATAAATTTACACTCGAAATTAATAATTTTATACTCGATTTTCATCCACAAAACCCTTCAACATTTAGTTCTACTGAGTGAGATGCCAGAATATTGAAACAGTGTATATAACTACTATTGGTAATATCTCGATTACATTCTACAAGTTTCAAAATAATATAAATGAAACTAACCGAAGACTAATTACTAGTAATCCACAGTTTAATCCTTTTATATCAAGTGTCAAAGAAATTAAATAAAAAACGAAAAAGAAACGAGAAAGCTCAATTATAACTTTTTCTCCATTACTCAACGTTTTATTATTCATTGATGGATAAAAATGATGTCTATCGTTCATGTCGAATTTCACGATACGCTCTGGTCCAATGAGATGTAAGAATACATGAACTTTGACACTTGGTATATAAAATTATTATATATCAATAGTCAAAGTCGCATTTTTCTAGTGTTTTATTGGTTGAGAGCATATCACGTGAGAATGACGCTCTTCCGATCTTGTCTCCCTCGCAACAGCGCGAGAGGGAGATAATACGTTATCCACCGGCGAATAACAAAAAAAATCACGTGCGCCATCACGTGAAGGTGCGACCTTTGGACATGCCTAGTACGTAATTAACTTTCGCTTTAAGTAACTGCAGTGTAGCCAGTGTTTAATATAACGTTTTAACAATAAAATATTTCATGTATTTACGTTCATTTGTTCTTTAATTTGTTGTTTCTTTGACAATTGATACAGTGCTGGAAAATGTCCGGCAGCGCCAGCAGCACCGCTGCCAGGAAATGTTTAACAAAATATCTTCGCAGGAAATTTTCTTGCACTTTGTAGGAAATTTTTGTCATCTTATATACAGGAATGCCATTTTGCAAGTCGAGATGTGTGGCATCATAGTCCACACATTCTCTGAAATTTACATTTTATAGTTGACTTACACAGGAAATTTTAATTTTTGAATTTTGCTGCCAAGAAGATAAATATATTTTCTAGGCCTGAATTGATATATAATAAAACACTTATTTACTGAGACCTCGGGAAAGCAGTGTGTTTTGTGGACCCTCGACCGTCGACCCTCGAACATCGACGGTCTCGGGTCCACAAAACACACTGTTTCCCTCGGTCTGAGTAAATAAGTGATAAATGGTTTTTAGTCATGTCCATACACAATGGTTTTTCATCACGTCCCTGTTCCATTCATGTCCACGGTTCCCTGCTGAAAATGACTTGACAAGCCTTCGCAGAAGACTCATATCCAAACATTGTTACACAAAACAGTCAAACGGTTCCCTACTTTATATGAACAACTGCAGGAATAAAATCAAGTTCGCTCCCAGGCTCACCCCTCTTCGCTCGTGCCTCGCTCCATAAGAGGGACGATCCTGGGAACGAGGTTAGAGTAAATCTAACATTGTACACACAAAATACATGCAGTTACCTTTCTTGGGTTTTGAACTCGGGAGGACAAAACTTTGGCATTTTCTGTCTCTACAAAAAATATGGGCATAGGTGAAAACTTATGCCACAATTACTGCAAACTGGTCCCAGATGCTAAGTTTCAGGAATCAGGAATTCGTAAACTACGTTTTACTGTTGTTATACTAAATGTTACGCTCGCGAGACGGGGAGATCGATGGGGTTCAATTTCCTAATCAAAAACCTATCCATAAACATTCGGGCAAACCCTAGTTTGACAAGCCTCCCACCCAATCATGACTTGGATTGATGTACTAGTGACGTAAGAATATCTTTATATCCACTTACACACAGCATTGCTTTAATAAAGATGATCCGCCAAACTTTGGCTTGTCCCTGGAAAACAAAATATAATATTGACATTACAGTTACCCTCGAAATTTCCATCTGCAAGAAACCCTTCATATTTTGCTGGTACCATATGACCACCAAATCCGTAAATCCAACATGATCACATCTCGGACATATTGAACAATTTTATAAGAGGGAATGTTTTTTGGCCGGATATCACGTTTCTTGCGCAATGCCTTCACTTTCTCGTGTTGCTAAAGCCAACTGATCCAACTTTTTCGCGCGATTTTTTTCGCTGACTAATCACATTGCCCCAAGATTTGTTTTTCGCTTCGCGCGAACAAATTTAACCTGTCTAAGTTTGGTTTCATATATCCTTACGCAAATTATTCCAGCTGTGTCCGTACAAGACTTACCCTGCACATTTTTGCACGTGACATAAGTATTACGCAATTACTGTATATTAATAGCCATAAACAAAGTCTGGAAACAACATTGTTAAAACTAATAACGCCTTGTAATGCCTCTTCCGATTTAAGATTTAACACTAACATTTGTTGACGTTTTTAGCGTTTACTTTTTGATACTGCGCTACACACGTGCTTGCGCGCAATCATGATATATGGCAGGCAGAAGTTTCTTTGTAAACTCAAATATATCTGGGGCCAGTTGTATAAAAAAGTGATTAAAGTTAACTATGGTTAAGTGCAAACGTCATCCAATAAGAAGCGCCTATTTGAGAGTTAATCACTATTTAACTACAAAATTGTGATTAAAAAAGTGATTAAGAGTTTTATACAACCGGCCCCAGATAATAAAACAGCTAAACATTAATTCTATTAAACTTAAATTCTATTTCATAGTATTATGTATAGACATGCATATAGCCATGGGTTATGTTACAATTATAGGTGTAGATTTTGGCGAATACTAAATTACGATTCTTACTAAAACAATTTAAAATAAGTGTTTCGTTATATGTGGGTACTGCTGATATAGCCTCCCTTCTATTCTTTCCTAAAGACTTTGCTTCACAAGAAGAATTAGTCACAATTTATAACTCATTAGTCTTACCACATTTTAACTATTGCTCTACTATTTGGAATGATAATAACAAATCTCATATCGATAAATTGAGAGAGCTGCACGGGTTATAACTAGTTCTGATTACACTATTAGATCATCCCAAGTTTTCGAAACCCTTCAATGGCATCCAATAAAAAATCTCATGGACAAACGAGATCTAACAATGATGTTTAAAGTTCTAAAAAAACATGGCGCCTAATTACTTAACAATATTGACAATTATTCATTACGGAGCAACAATTTAAAATTGAGCCTTCCTAAGCCAAAAACAGATTTTACAAAAAGAAGCTTCTCCTACCCAGGGGCTGTCGCGTGGAATGGTCTGCCCTCTGGACGTTTGCGAGTGGTAGACGAACCTCGATCTATTTCTTCTTTTCGCAGCTTGATTAATAATTATTATTATAATTATAAAACTTTGTAATAGCTTGTATAGTTGTATATGTTGTAATATTTTAACTACAATAAATGTTGTAATTCTTTTTAAACACACGGCCCTTTGAAAATCACGTAAGTGAAAGGCTACCGTTTTTAAATATCTTATAATAATAATAATATTGTTCAAAAGTATTTCTTATACTGTATACACTGATAGAGAAACAAGAAAACGTTGGCACTGCCTACCTGCAATAGATGCACTTCCCACAATCCTTCTCAACCAAACAACCTTCACATTCCCCACATCGTACACGTCTTCTACCCCGTACAGGCTGAGTTTCGCCATCCCCTGCACGCTTTGCCTTTACTTTAATGACCTTGATTATTTTCTTAATTTTACCACTTTTTAATTTTTTCCTCGTAATTTGTTTAATCACTTTTGTAACAGCCTTTTCACTGATTTCTTCACAATCTAAAAATGTTTTAAACATACATTCTCAATATTTTCATGGCATTTCTTCACCATGATGAAGAGGAACATTGTTAACTTAGTCTTTCAATTTAACATTGTTCATTGTTATAAATTAACAACCAGCCAAACCAGGCTTAGAAATGAAAAGCTTTGAGAAAAAAAATAAATGTACAGTACGTAAACATCGTTTTTTATTGGACAACAAACTAACAATCATTTTTGTCATAATCCATTTAGCATTTTTTTATGTTTACTTCAAATATACAGGAGCTCACATGCTTTGTGATATTTCTTGAATACCTCAAAAGTTGTCAGCTGCTGTTTACTTTTTGTAATATATGTTTCAACACTTGTCGAAAAGATGTTAAATTATGAGTGTATGGCAATTGGTTTCAAGCACCATGTTTTTTGACAGCACCCACGAAATAGGTTGCCACACCAACAGTAATTTTTGGATGGCCAGTTTTTACACACTGGATAAAAGCCTGCAAGGGCAGCAAACGTTTGGCTATATTTCAGCTAACAAGAAGAAAGCATGCTTGCCACTCTCAATATGTGTGGGTTGTGCGCAGACCACACCTGGTTCATACAATGTTAAACATTGATGGTTACTTAACAACTTATGAACCATGTGCTATCTGGGCACAACCCTCACCCTTATCGGGTAGCTACAGTATACATCAAACGTGGAAAAAGTTAGAACCCTGGATTCTGGATTCCAGGTCTGGAAATGATAGAAGAAAAGAATGTGTTCGCTGAGTAGAATGCGGGCTTTAGCAAGCCACGTTTTTTACAACAAATAGGCCAACAGAATTCAATAGAATCAGTATAGATCACAAATGATGTTTGAAGTCACAAACGTGAAACTATTAACTACATTGACTGCCATTCTTGATTTAAACACCATCATTCTCCATCTATAACAGCTTGGTTGACATCCTGTTGGTGTAGGTGCCCTCTAATTTCTCCCCAACTACTTTATAGATAACATTGCTCTGTATCCGAAATTGCGTTGCAGGTTGCAAAAAAAATTGTCTTATGTAACATGGCGTTTAGTACATAGAAATACTGTAATATAACATATAATTCCTGTATTATACAAACCTTCAATTTCACGTTTCTCTTCACCTTCCTTATCTTCATCATTCTCTGAAGATTCCTTTGACATCTTTTCTATATCCTCCTTTTCAATATCTTTCTTCTTATTTTGAAGTCTTTTGGACTTGAAAATGGCTGTTTTCTTTGAAACAGCAAAGTCATCATCATCATCACCTTCTTCTCCCCCTAAGCTTTCCTCAAGCTGAGAAAGACCTGACTTTTCTCTTAACAAGTCTTTCAAAGTTCCTTCATCAAAAAGAGTTGCTTTCACTGATAATTCAGCAATTTCATTCCCAGATCTTTCGATTTGGTCATTCTTTGAATGAGCTTTCTTTGGAAATCTTGCTGTGTAAAACCGGTCTTCAGTTTGACCATCTGAGGGCAATTTTAATCTCACTTTGGATTTCTGCATTATAAAAAACGTTATCATATTCAATATATATTTAATTCTTGAAATCAATATTAATTTAGTAATTATTTTATCAGATATTGCAGTGATGAAAAATGCTTTTTTTCTCAGAACTTGGGTTTTGGGCTCAAACTTTTCTGCAAAACAAAAGATTACAATAAAATGGGTAAAATAACAGGGATAAATCATGAAGTAGTCATGGTAGTTACAGTCTTACAGGCTGGATTAAAAACAAATTAAAATTTTCTACTGTACAAGGCTATATGAATATTTTTGATGAATTACTTCTGCAGTGATTTAGGTATTGGAGTTAGTAGATTAATTAGGTGTTTAATTAATTAAACCATTTCAATAAATAATTTTTAGAATTAGCTATCAAACATTAGAAAATGTCTATGAAAATTTCTGCAAAAATTTAGATCCCAAAATATTTCCGGGAACTACTGTACAGTAGGTTCCCTAGTTGCAATACCGAAAAAACCATAAAGATCAGCATTAATTTGTAAATAACATTATTTGATAATCAAAAGACGCATTTATTTAGTGATTCTTTCAAGGGTGAATGACTCATCACAAAATAATCCAAGCGTGGCATGTAAAATCAATAAATTAGCGCATATTTTGAAGCCAAGATACTCATGTAAACACGCTACTTGTAAATTTCGATCTTGTAAATATTATGTGTGTATGTACTATATGTCTTAAAATATAATCTATTAATGCAACTGTTTTTGAAACTAAAGCCTTGCACATGTAGTGTTTTAACTGTAGTAAATTACTGAATTTGCAAATATGTTATATAAACTCGGTTCACTCGTTTTTTTTCCCAACAGTTTTTGGTTTTTATCCCAAACCGCATCACCCTAACAAGTACAATCACTGGTTGAAAATGTTGCCATGTTGCGTTCAGAAATTTGTTATCATTTTTCCCGTTTCCCGTACCCGTTTTCATGAAACTATCACACTTTGTGTAATATGTCACTATATTATTTCCTACATGTTGCCATTTTGATGCATTGTTGGCTGTTGGAAGTTTTCTTGAATAGTCTGTGCCAGTGTAGGAAGTGCCAATAATAACAAAACTTTGGGTGATAGGGATGCAACTACCTGAAGGCCCTTCGCTCGAAACGTCAAAGTTCTAAATTTGTATTTTTCGGCTGTTGCAAGTTACCCTAACATGGCCTCACAAATTGTTTGCAAAAGTGAACCTTGTAGTTATAGTGGAAGTGTCACAGTCAAATATACAGTACGGCAAGCCAGCGTAGGTAGTGACAAAAACATCAGAAAACTGCAGATGGAAAGGGACTCAACTACATGAAAAAATTCCTAAAATGGCCTGAATAAATGCATCTGATTTGTTTATTTCTTGTCACATGATTGATTGTATATTCACTACACAGTATAAAAGCACATAATGTCATGTATTTTCCTGATCCATGCTACTAATTTCCCGATGAAGGGCCTTCGCTCAAAATGTCAAAGTTTTACTTGTACTTTTCAGGTAGTCAAATCAGCTTTTAGCCAGAAGGGCGTCCAGGCGTCCTGGGACGCCCCTAGAACAAAAAATGGACGCCTTTGGATGCCCAGGGAAATGATTTTCAATTATTTCCCTAAGTATATTAATATATCTGAAACGAAATAGCTTCAATTCTCATTGTTATTATACATTTGACATTTTGATCAATTTGATGGTGTACCTGGCTGAATGAAAATGTCGTAGTTAAGTAAAGAACCATAGCGGCACAAAGTCACAAAGCCAAGTGTGTTTGAAAAATTTCGAACAAGCTTGGAACAGATACTGACATGAAGTAACGTAAACTTCAAAGGTTTTCCAGAGGAACGTTTTCTCAAATGCCCCCCCCCCTTTACTGTAGATGTATCGTTGTACCAAAATTGGACGCCCTCTTTTACGACCCTGGCTAAAAGCCTGAGTCATATATCCCTATCCATCTGCAATTCCTAGGCTAGCATTTGGCAACCTGCTCGTTTTGTTGTCTTCGATGTTTGAAAAATTTGGTTAATTTTAAAATTAAAAAGTTATGGACTTTTTTAGTTATTAAAACTTTTAAAATGTTTTTACTCAAATTGTCCATAGTAAATCACAGTAAATGGTACATGGATTATTTAACAGTACAATATCTCACCTTTTCAGATCTGTTGTACTCTAAAAAGTAATAAAAGAACAACAAATATTAGCAAAATTAATATACAACAACTTGCTAAAAATATATTATTAGTGATTAAAATTTAGAGAAATCTGCTAATATAAGATTTTGTGATATCAAGATTTTGTGTATTTCCTATGGACGAATTTAGGTAATTTGGTTCAATAATTAGTGTGACAACAGACACCATTTCAGACCTGCCAACCTCCAACCACAACGAATCTGGAGATCTGATAGAAAATTTCTTGAGATTGATCTCTTATTTCTGGAGATAAAATACTGAAAATGTAGGGTATTTTTGGATAAGACAATTACTGTAATAATTTCTTGTAGATGACTGATCCATGTTCCACATAGCTATTTTTAATTACTGTCCTCCAAAATAAAACTTTAACTCAACAGTTTACTTACAAATTGAACCTGGTCTTAGTCTATACGAGTGTATCTTACAAATTCGGGATACTATTCCAATTTTTATCCCACACACCCCTGTTGAGGGGTGCTTGGAATTCCAGAGGAAGGGGATGTTTTTCAACCACTGACTTGCATTTTCAACCTTGCAAATTGCTAGGGGGGGGGGTAAGAATCAAGTTCCTCAATGTGGGATGATGTGAATATAAAACAGGAATAGCTCATTGGCCAATTTGAGAAGTTTTGATCTGCTTCCGCCATTTTCTTGCAGTAAATTTCCCGCTCTGCACTGGCGATACATTAATGGAGCATACCGCTTAGGTTATTGAAAATGGCGGAGCACTTAGACTACTACTTGGTAATGAGTAAATAAATACTAAACAAATTAGATTTACCGTCAATGGCTGGTTTTATTTCATTTCAAACACTCCAATTTTAAAGTCTAGTGGTGGTTAAAATTTCAAAATCCGTGAGATTTGAAAATATTTCCGTGAGATAATGCCTGAATTCGTGAGTCACACGGGAAATCCGTGAGAGTTGGCAGGTCTGCCATTTTCGCACACTGTATCAGAGCAGCCTGCAACCACCCGGAGAAAATAGGGTCGCACTGTCAATCGCGTTGAAAAAATAATAGGGTCGGAACAAAAAAATAGGGTCGGTCGGGAACCAGAACCACAGGTTTTTTTTAGGCCTAAATAGGAACAGAAGCAAAAAATGCAACTTTAGGTCCCTGGCAGGAATCAAACGAAAGGAGGTAACCAAAAATAATTTGCAGTTAGCCTTGCGAGTGAAGCAAGTAGCCAGAGCAGGCTTGAGATCGTATAGCTTGCGAGTTGCGACAGGGGACCAGGGGGAAACTTTTTGGGTAATTGGGCACGAGAAACTCAAATTTGGCAATAGGAAACATAACTCAGAGCTTGACGGCTTGAGATTTGATAAATAAACCACACAAAGTTTGAAAATAGAAAAGAGAATGTTATGGAAAAGAAAAACCTATGAAAATCTCATCAGTTAATATTGCAAAAAGATGCTGGGAAAAATTGAAATTTTCTACTATACTAACACGCACAGGACCTTCTGACCTAAGTTTGCAGTTAACTCCAGTCCCTTGCAGGTACCCATGTAAAATTGTCTGGTATTAGACACAGTAAATTAATGTAGGGTGCATTTGTGCATTGCAGCTTAATTAATCCTATGCATGGCAATGTACCCTGATGCATCCTACTATATTATCTAATCTGTCTAATGCCAGATGATTGGTCCAATGTGTCTAGTTGACCCATTAAGTTACATTGCACCCCAATGCACATCATTATTTTACCCTTCTAACACTGATCAGACCATTTTACTTGTGAAGAGGAGAGTGCTGGCACTCAACCAGACACATTGTGGTGGGTAAATTAAGCCTAGTAACCAACCTGATCTTATCAATTGCCTTTCACCTTCCTTCCCCTTGAAAGCCTTCAATGGTGGCATCCCAGCATCATCACGTTTCCTCTTTTGATGCCCGCCAGTAAAATCATCATAATCAAGCACTTTCTTCTTGACGGTACGACCAAATCTGGACACAGGACCACTGCCACTCTCCTTAACCTCTTTTTTCTGCAACTGAAGTCTCTTTTCACCTTTGGCTTTTTCAAGGAGCTGCTTAGCAATGGCTAAAGGTTGTAATGGTTTCCTCGGTCGTCCTCTTTTTGATTTTACAGCAGAAATGACATGTTGGGAACGTGGATGCAAAGATTTAACCTTAGAAGTTGAAGTATCAGTAATCTCAATTTGATCACGTTTTCTTTCATAAGATTGACGTTTCTTGTATGTTTTGGAATAAATATTCTCACAAATCTGAGTTTTTCCATAGTAAGATTTAGCCTTTGAAGAAGTGTGATCGGCTGTGGAACTGAAAATTTCACCAGTTTCGTCGGAGGAATCGTCTGATGTTGGCGGGCTAAACCATCCCAATGACACCGGTCGTGTTGATGTTGACGAAGACGAATAAGAATTTTCAGATTTGTTTGCATCAGTTCGTCCACAATTTTGCGGTAATAGAAGTGTATATGCCTTAAATCCTAGCTCCTCTGATGAAAATCCAAGAAAAGGTTTATCATCCTAAAATAAATCATACAATAGATAGTGTTTTAGAAACATAATAATTACAGAAAATTGAAACTTCGTGAAAGAAAGGATTTCATGACATGACAACACGAACCTCTTCGTCGGAATCTCCAAAGATTTTGATGAATTCCTCCCGAGATATTACTTGTTTTTTGCTCACATTGGAAGATTCGGGACTTTCCTCTTTTTTCTTCTTAATTTTAAGAACTAATCTTTTCTTGGGGCTTTGAGATGACAAAGAGTTCTTGCCGACCCCAGGAAACTTCAAACGCGCCATCTTGGTTTTGCTCCCGCCTTCTACTGCGCATGAGTTAGTAAACTAAATTTCACACGTGGAACTGAAAAGGCAGCTGGGAAAAATACATACAGTGTAAACGCGTGAAGAATTCTCCCTTTTGGCTACAAATTTCTTAGGATATACATTTCTTGAATTTTATTTTCATAAATGTTTGAAACAAATTGCAACAGACCTGGGAGACCTGGGAAGACATGTTATTTCTCTCCCGTAAAATGTCGACCAATCAGATTGCAGCATCCGCTCCAAGAAATGCCAACATGGCCGCACGAGTCCAAAGAGTGTGCATTCGCTTTAAAGCTCTAGATTTTTCGCGAACTTTTGTTTGCACTGAGTAATTGAAATTATTCAAATTTAAAAATTCCTATCATGCACTTAGAAACAGAATTCCAGACGTCTACATGACTTCTACCTACGCGAAAATGATCGCGGTTCATCGTAGAATACAAATCACGTATCTTGGATGGCCTTGGATTCTAGGTGATCGTCTTCTTTTATTGCCTCGGAGACAGTGTTCTGCAAAAACTGTCTGTGCTAGGGAAAGCATACACAAATAATTTCCATTTTCTTCAATGTCGCTCGTTCTATAATCTAAAGCTTCACAGCACTGCCACCACCGACCAAACAATCGATATGGTTTGAATCGGCTGCAGACTGTGGTCTCACTGACAACTGAGTTCACGATCTCGTAAATGTGATTTTAATACTGCATTGCCATTTGTGCTAACAAAAATAAAAAAATATATTTTCGTGTTATAAGAATAATGTTAAACTAAAAAAGTAAACTTGTACCCGATGCTAGTAAGCTCTTGATTTTTGTACAGCTTTCCTAGATGGCACGCAAAATGTCGGAACACACGAGGATTTGGTCATGTTGGTGCGTCACATATGGTCACATTCAATATAATGCAGTGGCGTATTACATGATGGGACTTAGACTCCTGGCTGCAGTATGCCGAATTAATGACGAATGCCAAATCGTCTAAAAGTTAGCCAGTGCCACGATTGTGCCAGCCGACGCAAACGCAACATACACTAACGATTGGAAGTACAAATGATTGCGATGTACATCTGGAGGCAAAGTAAAATTTTGAGTGAATTTTGCGGGTTAAGTAACTATGCTTGGACATGAATTTACCAATGAACTTTTTAATAAAATTTTAGCAACAAACTATAACACCAAGCCACTGCTTTGGAAATTCATTCCCGGTAGAACGATTTCGGGGAAATCCCCTCTTCATGGGGACGAAACACGATGTAAACATATCGAGCTTGAGGGGGTCTGGTAACGAGAGTACATTTCATGTTTTCTACTTTTGAGGTCACAGATCTAGCTACATTTTACTGGATGACGGTCATTTTATATAACGAATGTTTGTTTCATTTTTTCGCAATTGTTCGTGAACATTTTTTGTAAAAGAACAACAACACCATTAGAGGTTCAGATTTGATTTCCACAAATTTAAACTTCTCTATTTTAAAGTAGCACTACTGTGGAAAGTCAATGGAATACTGGGATACTAAAGTAGCAGCGTCTATCATAGCCTGCGACAAGGTAGCCTGCTCGCAGACGCTGTTATTCTTAATTAACCAAGCGACGAAAAACTAACCGTCTGCTTACCCGCGAGCTGCACATTCAATTCCCTTTGTTTTAGGAGTCAATCCTATGGCAGTGTCCAAAAGAGTTAGAGCCAATCGGAAGCCGCTTACTGAAGGATTAGCTACTGGGGAAAGCCCTTGCACATGGGAATATATTGTATGGGTCAAGAACTGGATATAAATTTCTAAAATCCTGCACATAGTGTATATCCTTGCATACAGAATACATGACGCAGCCTATCCAAATATAAACCCCTCCATGTCTCATTTAAGCCCGTTGGTTAATTAGCACAGCGACAGTGATTCCAACAGCTCAGACAAGTGACAATAATAAGATTACACTATTGTAATCAATAGGTTACACACTGTATGTTTGTATATCGATCATTTCATTACAACCATGTATACCTGACGTTTCTCCAACCACGAGCTTAAAAAATTAATTTTATTTCACCCGTGACTTTTTATTTTGTCATGAGTTCATTTCGTTTTGCCGTGAGTTAACTTTACTTTCCCGTGAGATTCAATTTTGTTTTGCCGTTGCAATTAATTTTATTTTGCCGTAGCCACAGAATAGATAATAGGACTTGACTAGTTAAATGATCGAGTTTAGATTTATACAGGGTTCGTACATGTGAAGAAGAGTCAAATTCAAGGCCATGGATCAGCAAATTCAGTGACTTAAAATACTGAAGAAAAGGGGTTAGAAATCAGTAAAATCTGACGTTAAATTGTTCAAAAATCAAAATGCAACTTTAATTAACGAGTTTCAAACATTTTTGTTTTATACATTTTTGATTTTTTGGTGTTAAAAAACATACATATTAAAATATGCATTATATTATTCCAGATTTTGAGCAAAATTTGTAGTCTTTGACACCAGAACAGCCACACACTGAGCAAAACATTTTGGTAAATGTGCTTTGACCGGTTTGACTCTCAACCGCTCTCAACAAAAACTAGCTAGCGCTACAAGAATGGCGGGAAATGCGCGGGATCTCCAACCACGAGTTTAAAAAATTAACTTTATTTCACCCGTGACTTTTTATTTTGTCATGAGTTAATTTCGTTTTGCACCGTGAGTTAACTTTATTTCCCCGTGAGTTTCAATTTTGTTTTGCCGTTACAGTTAATTTTATTTTGCCGTGGCTCAGTTACTTTCGCTGTGACACTTGAGGGTTACCCAAAACTCTTCCAAGCTTGGTGGGATTAACGGATCACTTCTTCAATTAGTCAATCAGATTAAGAGCTTTTTTGGATCGTGATCTGATTGGTTAAAATGAAGGCGGACCAGAAAGTAGACGGGTACCTACAAAATGGCGAAATAGCTGGTATCTGGCGTCAAACTAAAACTTTAGAACTATAGAGCAGTGGCGTAATTACCATGGGCTCAGACCGGGAGAACCCGGGGGCCCCCAACCCCAATGGGCCAAATAGGGGCCCCCAGGCTTAGGCGATAGAGCAAAAACATTGGCCAGGTCCTCTGATATGTTACAATGTTATTTTCTGACCATCAGAATTCCGTAAAATCTCTCCCCAAAGTCCAGGAAATGGTATTTCAGACAGTCTAGATTCAAAAATTTTCCGGATGAGCATGCCCTGGACACCCTAGAAAACTTTGTGCATATACGGTGCTCGACTCGTGCCTTTGGCACTTCTACAGGGGGGGCCTTCGAAAATTTTGAACCGGGGGCCCCCTGATATAACGTTACGCCACTGCTATAGAGTATAGTTAAATTTAGGTTTTTAATCTTATTTTTAAATTTGATATGACATAAAAAAGTAGCTAGTAAAGATACATTTTTAGATTTTTATAAGTTAGATAAAAAGCACGAAAGACACTGATAACTTTTTTTAGTCGCAATTCAATTGATCGGTAAATTAGAAGATCTGTTTTATATCGAATGGTATAAAATTTATAGAAATAAAAAAGTGCCTCATCAGTCCATACTTCCCGACTCTGCTAGCCCGTATCAGTCAAGTCCGTCTCGTGCTAGCCGCTAGAACGCCGTATGTTAACGTTTAAGCTAGATTTCGGCTAAACTCAACGCTATCGTCAGAGGCGGGTGAATAGGTGGCTTACCAACCGGTATCGAACGAACGACGGGGGAGAGTGCCGGCGGCCCCCAGACCATTATGCCTGGCACCCTTTTCGCAAGATCCTATGATCGGTAACTACCACACACAAGTAATAGTAACAGTTCCGTATATAAGTACGTTACAGTTGCCTGGTGTGATGCATGTGCGACGCTTTAGCTCGGTGTTTACCAAACCTTTGAAACAAACGCATGCGTGATAACTTGACACTCGAGTAAACGTAGCGCATGCGTCGGCTCATCCAATCAGGACGCAGGAAAATTTCGCACTGGTCCCGCGAGTTCGAGACACGTGCGAGACGGGTCAAGAATTTCAAAAAATTATTTGTTTTCAAAAAAAATTCAGTGAAAATATATATTATTCACATGTCGAATGTTAAAATTTAAAGACCATGTCTATCCAAGACGATGAATCGACTGGAAAAGATGAAGGCGAAGTGATATCTACACCGTCAATTAACCAAGGAGTCGCGCCGCTGTTGGCTTCTACTTTTTAGTACTGACACGAAAGGTACAAAGCTTTATATTTTGTTCTGTCTGTTTTGTTTCCTCTTAAGGCCTGATTCCACGAGGCGGAATTTTTCGACCGAAAAGAAATTTCTTTTTGTCTTTTTACAATTAGTTCTGCTCGAGAGCTCATGAAACAAAGGGAAATTTCGATTCGGTCGAAAAATTTCGCCTAGTGGAAAACTTAAAGCTTGCTTCAATCGTCAAAAGAGGAAAGTTCTTAGTTTGGCTTGATTAGTATTTGTATTTATGAATCCTATATTTAATAATTATTAACTTCCTTATAAACCTGGATCGAAGTTTGGGTTGAAATTTGTTTACTTGCGTGGATATATTTTGTAAACTATAGGTAGTATACCGATGTTTACGTAGAATATTGTGATCATCTTCTCGCATGTTCTGCAAACAATCGGTGTAATGGGTGTATATAAAATGCAAAAGCAATGCAGTAGGCGAAATTTAAATTTTTATTAACGGTGACAAACAATCAATCGGGAAACTCGGGTATATCAGGATATGTCCAAATATTGCTCTTGATACTTCCTAATGCCAAGGCCCAATTGACTTTGCATGACAGTTTGACGAAAACTTCTAAAAGATTAAGCTCTCGTTGTCATGTAGAAAAGTATAGCCAAGTTAGAGTATATCGGGAAACTCGGGAATCTTTCTCTCTAACCCAGAAAATGGAGAACCATTACAGTAACATCAGAAGATGCGGCCGAAGAAATTAATAAGTATTTCGTTAACTTAACCGAATTACAGCACGGTACACGAGCATCACCTCGTCGTGGGTCAAGATTTAAAACTTCCTATTGTATCAAGAAACTCCGCCTGTCATAAGATAGCTACAACAGGTCAATGTGAGCAAATCCCCAGGTCCATTGGATCCGCCACAGAAAATAATAAAAAGGTTCGCAGAAGAACTTTCAAACCCCCTTACAGACATTACTAATACCTATTCTTCCGTAAGAAACGTTTTGGCGATGTCTGGAAAGCTTATAACAAACCCAAACATTCTAAAGCTTGTAACACTTGTCCAATCCCTAAATCTAATCCTTGTACTGTCATTGAGAACATAAGACCTATAGGGATATCACAAGCATTTTTTCCAAAATACAAGAGAGCTACGCGTTAGAATGGATGTTGGATGATGCTAAAGATAGTATCAGCAGAAGACAGTTTGGTGGAATCCCTGGGTCGTCACCTATATTGGCATTGTTAGAAATGCCCACAATTGGTATTCAGCCATGGAAAATCCTGATACCGTGATCCGTGTTATGTTTTTGGACTTTACTAAAGCGTTCAATCTCATTGATCATAATATTCTTCTATCTGATTTGGAAAAGATAGGATAGGTGTAAGGCTTGCCTTATTGCCCTGGTTAGCGTCATATCTGTCTCAACGTCAACAAAGAGTCAAATTTGAGGGGAAGTCGACAGATTTCCGCAATATTAACGCTGGCGTACCACAAGGGAGCAAGATCGGCCCCTTTTCTTTTATTGCTAAGATCAATCGCCTACCGGACGTTGCAGTGACAGACAATTCAACTAATGCAGAACAAGTTTCAATGTTTATAGATGATAAGTGTTGAATGTGACCAATCAGGTCAGATCAACCAATTGGGAACATGGAACTTTTAAGTTAAAATATCCAAAAGATATCAACCTTTTGTGGCGAACAAAGAATGGTACTATTAAACGTAGGCCACGAAACAAGAGTGTCCGTTTTATAAGGCCTTTTAAGGCCTGATTCTACGAGCGCTTTTTCTCGGCGAAATGCGAAACATTTCGCACGAAATGAAATCGTGCATGCGCAGTTAGTTCTACTCATTGCGAAAGTGAAAAAAGTGCGCAAATCCAATAGAATCACTCATGTGCAGCAGCCGCACATGAGTGATTCTATTGGATTTGCACACTTTTTTCACTTTCGCAATGAGTAGAACTAACTGCGCATGCACGATTTCATCCATATTTCGCAGACACGATTTCGCGCGAAGAATTTCGCCGTCGTGGAATGAGGCCTTTATAGGTCATCATAATGACGTCACTTTTACATGCCTAGCTTATGGCAAAAAGACAAATACAACTATACGCTTAAAAACAGCTTTGATCTCTACCAGGTCACTGGAGTGTCTGTACTCTGTACTGTACTACAGTTGTGTCTGTACAACCTCGTACCCAGGGCCTTTGCGCGGTTCAGAGGCTCTGGTACGGGAACCAGAGCCTCTGAACCGCGCAAAGGCCCTGGGTACGAGGTTGGTGTCTGTACTGAAAAGAGGTTGCCATTTGCCCTCCAGGATCGAGATCAATTAGTAGTCATTAATATGTTGTATTAGTCATTAATATCAAGCTTCCTACGTCCCTGATTCTAACGACTGAATTGATGCATGTAATATGCGGCGTTTAGACTTGGCCTAAAGAACATGCATTGAAAATCGTAAAACAACATAATGCATTCAATGGTCAAGTATAAAAAGACGACACATCTAAAACTTTATCTGTTAGTTTTGTTAGTTGCACACAAAAATGAGATATTTACACAAATGACTTTAAAACATGTTATGCTCAGCATATATATCAATCTCGTACCCAGAGCAATGCCTGTGCGCGGGCTAGGATGGCATTGGCTCTGGGGAAATTGAATTTTTCCTGTGCTGTGATTGGTTTAACGTTTGTCAATCGCGCATGCCGACAAAGAACCGGAACCCCTAAATTTAGGGGTTCCGGTTGTCAATTTCCCCAGAGCCAATGCCTTCCTAGCCCGCGCACAGGCATTGCTCTGGGCACGAGATTGCATATATATATAATTGATTGGTTGCTCAGCTCCAGATATGCTTGGACTATTCACCTCCAGACAAAAACAAAATGGCTTCCAGCAAATTTTTGAACTAAACGAAGCTGTAATTACTAAAAGCGTGTAAACACTATTTTGTTTACAACTACTACGGGAGCTGAAATATGAGTTGTTTTAAAAATATTTTCGTTGTTTTCTGGTCATTTTTGTTTTGTTATGGTATATGCTAAAACAATTATGCGCCTCAGTGTCGGTGAATATAGTGCAAGGATATTCACATCAACGCTTCGCGATTCGGTGAATATCGTTGCACTTTTCACCTCCACTTCGGTGAATAATATTAAGTCGAGTGTTTGATAAAGCTCTGCACATTTCACTCTTGCCAAATCTCCTTAAATGAGACTGTTTCTCTCCTCGATAAAAAACAAGCGTAAAATCGACTCGATGCTTTCACTTGCTCTTGTAACTTGTTTTTCCAGAGACGACTTTAAATCTTCTTTTGCACCTTTGTTTGAACCTCGGGTTAGAGTACGACCTCTACATAAATAATACATTTCAATGTATAAATGTACTGGACGATACAAACTAAAGCATGATGATGTTTAAAACATATGTGAAAGGCTGAGTGTCATTTTAAAAGTAAAAAGATCATGGCCATGGGTATATTTAGATGTACAACAGGTGCAGATTCGCACATGGCGTCATCGCTGCCATGTTGAATGAATTCGACAAAGGATTTTGGGTAACACCGTCATAGTTCACGCACGAACATATTGGTTTAATATAATTTCATGTCCTATCTCAGTGAAATGTTATATTCGTTTCACTGAGTCCTATCAACATATTTCTTGACCGCATCACAATCCTTTCCCCAACCATATAGAGTGTGCGAAACATGGGGACATAACAGGATTTTCCTTGTTCAATGGAAAAATGAAATCCATGATGTGGAAATCATATTTGCTGCACTAAATCCATACTAGAGAGGTTCAGATTTGACGTCCACTACCCCTCACTGGATTAATACACATTCGATTGCTTAATCGGGTAGATTAAAACCGTACGCATCTGATTGGTTAATGGAAATAGTAGCTGTAGTGGAAGTCAAAACCTGAACCTCTCTTGTATCGATACTAATTCCATAGTATGAAAATAGCAATTAGGATAAAAAATTGATTTCTATATTCCAACTATAAAGAACATGCATACTATTTCCACAGTAAGTATTTGGAAAAAAGAATTCCAGTGGTTTTCAATTCTAATCTCACATAACATGACGAAAATGTTTTGAAGCCCTCATAGGGATAGGGATTGGTTGAAAACCCGTTATATTACACGGTAACTCACTCAAAAACTCTCATTAATAATCCATAAACAAAAAACAAAGGAAATCAACACCGCGTACAATGCATTCAGAGTCTCGAGATAAATTGCAGTTGAATGATAAGATGAAGCTGAGAATGGAAGCATTAAATATATGCAAGTCAACGTATTGAACTGTTTAATCATCATTTTGTGTTTCACTTATAGCCACAATAGAACTGTCATTAACTAGTTTTTGTACTAGCACATTTTGTCTTCTGTGTAAAGCAACATAAAGGTACAACACTTATAAGGATTATATTTTCCAATTTAAAGCGAGTCAAGCTTTTTTTGAGCATTCTTTTCATATTCATATGATGATTGAACAGTTGAATACTTTGATATGCATATTCTTCTAGTCTCAAGTACATGTTATAGTTCAACAGCAATTTATCCGGACGCAGAACGCGTCATTTGTATGCGTATAGTCGAGACACTGTTCTGGGTTTTCCTCACGTAGGAAGAAATTTACATAAAGTAAACCAATTGGCAATTCCAGCTTTTAGTTTATGCGTGCAGGGGACGATGGGAAGTAAGGTATCACATTGCTGATTATGCTGAAAAAATAAAAATGGTGGCCGTGTAAACACGGAGTGATAGCTTATAATTGTAAATATTGAAATATTTCGGTTGTTTCGGTAGTTTTTATTGAAATTTTTCAGCATAATCGGCAATATGATACCTTACTTCCCATCATCCCCTGCAGGCATAAACTAAAAGCTGGAATTGCTTATTACTTGCACATCGCTTTTCTCTCAACAAACTACATATTGTTTGGACATGCTGACGAAACACGCTTTCTTGTGCTACCACCACAAAGCCTACCTTGAGTTTGACGATGATTTACGAAGCAATTCAATTTGTACATTTTCATCTTTAAACAGATATGCAAATTCCTCCAGAATGTCAATTACTGTACAGTTAAGAAAACGTGCTTTGCAAATACACATTAAATTTCTAGACAGATAAAACGACTATGAAACATTTTCATGAAGTCGGACTGTAAAAGCAAAAATGGAGAAGAAAAGTCATAAAATAGTAACGGCTGCAAAGGTGTTACACCAAAATGTTTTTTGAATTTGTTCAAAATTATATACTCGACACCAATCGTTTTTCCAAACCAAATGTTTCACGTATTTTTTTTCTAATTCTCTTTTTTTCTGATCCTAGATAATTCTCTTTTTTTCTACTCCTTGTAAATATTAAACTTTCCTTTTCATTACATTACATCGTGGGTG
This sequence comes from Paramuricea clavata, assembly GCA_902702795.2. Classification (NCBI taxonomy): domain Eukaryota; kingdom Metazoa; phylum Cnidaria; class Anthozoa; order Malacalcyonacea; family Plexauridae; genus Paramuricea; species Paramuricea clavata. The sequence goes on from CACRXK020000502.1 coordinate 54,482, forward strand.
TGGCAACCTATTTTCGTGGACATGGTAAAAAAACATGGCGCTTGAAACAATTAGCCTTTCTCACGCCACCATTTTTGGGTAGCTTTTTAGCCGAAGTCTGCGAGGTAAGTCCACATAACAGCGACTTTTTATAATTTTTTGGACGAATGATGTAAATATTTTGCTTTTCACATTGTTTTAATTGTTTGCATTGGTTAACGAGAATTAGAATGACCACTGCAGTTCACGAACTTGACAAAATCAGCTAAACGTTAGTTTATATTCAAAGGATACCGATGATATATTCGAAGAAGCATGGATATTTAAATACTTCTTGAGCATGTATTTTCTTAATCGCATCAAAAAAGACATCTTCTCGTTTGGGCCAGTCATATTGCAACAACACAATAAGATGTCCAAGCATCTTGTCGTTACGACCTTCAGAGAATACGCGTGCCTAGAAAAATTGAAACCAAATATATATTTATTACACAGTGAGATATTTTCCATATATCTTCACTAGTGAAGATATCGATCACGTGACTTTCAGTATTTATACAATTTTTTGCTTGGGACTATACATGTATAATAAACAGAACATTACACGTAGGCTTGAAGATATGACTTTTATCTTCTCGTGTTGAAAACAATATTTTACTCACTCGCTGCGCTCGTTCGTAAAATATTGTTTTCACCACTCGAAGATAAAAGTCATATGTTCGCACCGCCATGTAATATGCTCTATTTATATGAAATTTAAGGCAACAAAGTTCAAAGAACTAAGATTTGCAACAACAAAAGGTGGCCATGCGTATGTTGGCAACCTGAATTTGCTCTCAATATTTCGCAAAGTATCTGTCACTGTTTGGAAAATCTCAAAATCATCAAGGTGACGTATTACCTCCAAACTCTAGTGCCTTTTCGTCAGGTTTCAAGTTTATTTTCGCAAAACCAACCAATAGCAATGTTTAAATTGACTAATTAGCTTTTTTCATACCATGCAGGCCTTTCCCACCATTTTACTCTTTCACTCGTCATCCTTTGTTGTTGCGCGATTTGCCAAGCAAAAATGACAAACCAGGCCTGGTCGTATGGCGTGACAAAGGCTAATTGTTCAAGGGAAAGATTGTTCTGAACTCAGGTGATGTTAGGTTCAGAAGATCGGTGTGACGTAACCACATCCAAGGCCGAAACTTCGGTATTACGGCTGGGGGGCTGTGAACTTGTTTTGGCCGACCAATAAAGAGTGCCCGACGAACATTTGCCAAAATGACACCCCCCCCGTCGACAACCTTTTAGGGGAAAAATTTTTCCATCAAAAGTTTCTCGAATTTGCCCCAAAACACAAATTTTTCAGTCAGATTTTCGTAAATGTATCAAAATTTTCTCTAGAACTATTACTTTTCGATAGTTTTTTCCCGACGAGCGTGTCGAACTTGCCCGACGAAACTACAATATTACAAGATTGGGGGGTGTCTCATCCCCCCCCCCCCACTAGTTTCGGCCCTGACCACATCAACTGAACACGATTAAATCAGGGTGCGATAAGTCGCATACATACGTACCCTAGGGCAAATTTTGCCTGTCAATCTAAAGGCGATGCCTGCGGAGGAGGCTATAGGTACGCCAGTATTACGGTCTAGTACTCGTTTCAATTGTTTTCAGCCAAGTGCCACGTAGACACGCGGTACTCTCGCTGTCTGCGTACATACATTTTGCTGGCACTATATAACCAGGAAGCTTTCTAACTTCCCAACGATGGCCCTCGTTCGAAATGTCGAAGTTCTCCTTGTATTTTTCAGGTAGTTGTATCCGTATTAATCCGAAGCTTTCTTATTATGTGTAAAAATCTGACATGTCTAATTGGCAGGAAATAACCTCTTCCGCAGGCATCTCTATGGGTTTTAGCGCGCGAATGGGGAGTTATATACTAGTATATAAGCGCCCTGGTTCTCACCACCCGATTCCCTGGAGATGTCTGCGGAGGAGCCTATACGCAGAAAACATGATTGGACTGATTGGATGGGACTAGAGAATGTTGGAGTCAGTTATATGTGTGTGTACATGCAAATGTGCTCCTTCTTGGTTTCAGACTACATGACAATCAGAAAACTATGCTTTGTACTTTATCTTAGGGACTAAGTTAGTACACCATGAGTCTTAAGTTTGTACCACCTCAAGATCTAGTGCATGGAAACAATTGAAGCACCAGTGAAGTACGGTTGAAAATCCAGAATCATCGATGTCAGTTTGGTTGCAATGCTTTATCAAAGGATTGGCGTCACACCATGGTATTGCGGGCTCAAATTACTGCTGGCAGCCATTTTATAAGCCGAGTTGATCAATTGATCTGGAAATGTTTTTTTGTAATCAACCGTTTATTTAAAGCAATCTTGTGGGAATCCTTGCTTCTTTTATCTGACTTTTATCGTTATTTGTTGATTTTGGGTAAGATGGAAACAACAAAATCTCGCGATACCATGGTGTGACACTAATCCTTTATAGAAAATTAATTATGCCACCAACAACGAAGCATATAAATCGAAAATAGAACTCACTCTACAGTTTCAACAATATACTTTCGTTTGAGATAACAGACAGCTTAGTGTCATTCGCACTTTCAAAATTATCGATATTGCATTTTTGCCTTTTATCCATATAACCGTCTAGCGCAATACTACATAGATCTTTGAAAAGCCCAAATAGCCTGAGGCAATTTGCCCGTTACCTTAAGAGAATTCACCAGCAGCTGGACACAGTATGATAGAGCTTCATCCTCCGTACATTCAACAAGCTCTAAGTGACGATCTAAATGAAATAAATCGTAAATGAAAGATATGCACACATTCAACAAAAATAAGTGCATGGGATGATTTTCTGAGAAACCACTTTCTACGAACTGCATGCATACTTACCATTAGGAGAATGAGTTTTATTGTTCTTTGTGGAGCTACAGTCAATAAATCTCCTCTTTTGTTTATCTTTATAATCATCGAGATTATCTGAACCTTCCCAGAATGTCTCTAGTGCTTCCAGTATAACACTACATGCTTTCTAAAATAAATAAATTATCCAACGTCAAATTTTGAAGGAACCTTTCATCAGTATAGTATATATTTTAAGGACTTTCTGTTGTTTTTGAGCCCATGCAAAACTGCAATAGAGCGTGTCATACATACTGTACAAGATTTGACAGCAAGCTTTAATTGTTTTGTAAAATTGTAGTTGCATGCCGTATCTCTAAACTACTTTGTGATATCGTGTTTCCTCATTTAAATATATGTTTACCGTCGTATTTAGTTGATTGAATTACTGATAAATTGATTGAACCCATTGAATGATTTGATTGATTGGTCAATAGATCTTGTTAGTCAATTAATCTCACTGCATGGTTAATGCATTGAACTGATCTATGATTATATAGTTGAGGTGTTTTCAGAAGAATGTATTGACACACTATAAATCCTGCATGCCGTTGCTTAACTGCATGGGTATTACATATAAGCAGCCTAATTTAAATTTGGTTGTCATATGCACTACTGATGTGACATTGTCTGCATGTATATTATATCTATTGTGCACGTGCTGTATAAGTAAACCAGTCTTTGCTGATTAAAGAGATATATCTCTGTGGCATTCTATTAGATAGGGCAGATCGACATCTCCCGACCCAATATTTTTGATAACCGGGTTTAAGGATTTAAGAGCACGGTTAGGCAATTATATATGTTTTCACTGTTAACCTTTAACGTATATGTTATTAAAACCAACCGTTACATTAACACGAACATGATATTTTACAAACGCAGCGGCGTCCGGAGCAATATAAACATGGGAGAGCACTGCGTCTTAAGAGACACGTATTCCATTAAAGAAGGACACTTTTCCATTTGGGCATTTGTTTTATCCGGGAAAAGGGGCACTTAGAGGAAATTTTGGCGGGGTGCATCATTCGTGCATGCATGTTCCCAAGATTTTAGCTGTTAAACCGTCTATTGCGTAAAATTTACGGGCTCAACGGAGTAATTGCTGACCCTGAAGGGATCATATTAAAGCCCCATATCCAGGGAGTGATAATTCGAGTACCTACGTACCAGCGGTACGTCAACATTATGGCCTGGAATATTTTTTAGCCAACTCTTGCCATCTGAGTATACTGTATATGTCTAAGACTGACAACACGACATATGAGTAGACTGATGGTAGTAAGGGATATTGGAGTCGATTGTAGTGTTTGCATGTTTATGCAATTAATTGTACTTTTTCTAACTCGTAGCCTCAGGTAGTAGAATGAATACTATTTAGAAAAATGCATCTAATGTACTTTATCGTCTGTAAGTACGCTTTTTAAAGTGTACTTATAAAAGTCTTAAAATTGTTAGGGCTCAAGTGAAGTATGCGGCAAAACCCATTGGAGTGCCAGACAGGTATGACTAAAAATCTTGAATTATCGCACCCTGATACCAAATTATAAATGTTTACCTTGTGTTCACCAAGGCATGACAACACAGAGGATAGCTGTAATGAACACCTTAGCGAAAACTACAACCAGAAAAAATATTCACGAATAAAAACACTATATTGATATATAGTTATATGGAAATCTTGGAGTGGAATTTTACATACATTTATATAAGATCTAACCAGAAACAGTTGCGAAAAATGCAGCTAGCTGCCCTCTGGCAGGAATATAACCTGCAGCCCTGCGATTCCAGTGCAGCGTTCTAACCAACTGAGCTACAAAGAGACAGTTGTCGAGCTCTATCCATGCACAAGTTCATGTATAAATAATGTGATGCCATATATGTACGATGCATGGATAAGTATTAGGATTTACTATATGTTGATATATAGGCTAAAACATCGCCGAAATAGCCCACTAAATATGCAAATAGGACAGAAATGAGAATCTGGAAACTTACGGATTGATTCGAAGTAGAATTTTTTATACTTTCTTTTTTATCTTGTAATATCTCAACTGCCTTTTTGAATTTTCCCTGTTAAACAAAATTAAAATATGTTTGAAACATTTCAATTAATTTTTCAACTTTAAATACACGCTTTTTATCAACCCGTATTTCTAGTAAATACAAAATAAAAGTTATTCAAGGAAAATGTGCATTATTCACAATGTAGTGGAAGATGGGACATATTTGAGGGAGGTAAATATACAAGAACGACGCCAAATATTCACATAGAATATGCACGTAAAATAAAACTAACATTTGATTTATAGATATATTAAGGGGAACACATATGTACGTTGGTGTGCGTTATATAGTAGTGTGTGTCGCTACCCAAAATCACATGTTATTTTAATATGAGTATGGTAAACTACTTGTAATACCACTATTTGATAACATACTCGGTAGATATGTCTGTCGACTTGAAATGGTATTATCCATTGCCATTCGTCCACTTTCCACGAGTCCAGCAGTCGAGAAAATTCTAAATTATCAAGAAAACAATTATTAAACGAAATGATAATGCAAAAATAATTTCACTCGTTATTTCTCAAAGACGTTGCATGGAACTTCCTATAATTTCTGTCAAGGAACATTCTGGCCCTTGACAAGAAATTAGGATAAAATAATTTTCAGGCCTTTAGATTTACCTAACCTACACACACCGCTGTCATTATAGACGACCACCATTTATATCCCAGTCCAATACTAACAAGAACGTGTATAGAGATATCTTAGAGATACCCACATTGGAATTAAGAGCCTGGGGATAGTCATGATAAATCTTGGGATTTTCACATGGAACAAAGCTCAGATAACCTTGTGAACAATTTGCTTTCTGTGACGATCCCATAATGTATTATCTTCACTCCCTTCCTCTTTTCTAAAGTCGCGCAAAGTAGTAGGGCATGCTAATGGAACTCATATCAAGGGTCAAGAGAACATGGGTGCTCATCACGTGTGTGAATAAAATCCGCTGCATGCATGGTATTTTAGGCAGAATAAAATGCTACATCCGCCCTCAGTCATTAATATACAATGCGATGTATAACAATAGCGGTGTTTACACTTCAAGCCTTAGCCTAGCCATACATTACCGTTCTTATAATCTGAATGTGAATGCAGCATATGCCAAGTGTCGGCAGCCACAAGAAAATAATCACAGACGCCGGGTTCCACAGAAACACAATCTTAAAAATATATATATTTAAAAAACTCATTAATAATTCAGGAGCAAAACACAAAGAAAAATCATAAGCGTGTCGTGGTTATATATGTGATATAAAATCATGTTAATTTACATAAACTTTAGCTTTGATTTTCGCGGTTTAGACAAAGTTTATTTTAAAAATTACTTCGCCAATGAACTCGTATAAGCTGAGTCGTTTTTTAAGCCATTTAAAGCACTTGTATTCGTGTTTTATCACATATAAAACACTCCGCTACGCGTCGTGTTTTATATGTGATAAAACACTCCTACGCGTGCTTTAAATAGTACATAACGTCAAATGGCGGTGATCCGCATGAAAAACATCAAACATTCAGGCGGGATCTCGGGATCCTTTTCATTTCAATTTTTGATTAATTTTTACATTATGGAAGATCACAATTACATCATGCTTTCTTATCTGTCATTTGATATTGATTTGGCGTAACGTATACCATCAAATTTTCCACTGTTTTTACACACTATTGAGGAACATTTGAAAAAGGCAAATCCAGATTTGAAGAACATTTTTAAAACACTTTTTCCAAGTCTGCAAACCTCATGAGAATTAATAAAAATATATATAAAGTATATGCACTCTATTACATTCTACAGGTTAAGCTACAGTTATACGTACTACTTCCGACGCTTAAATGAACTTGTTGTTTTTCTTTCTGATCCTGTTAAATAAAAGCATAAATCAGAATAGAACATAAAAATTGTTATTTTCGCGTACACTGTTCACATGATCACGTAGTATACAAAATAATTGAGCCAGTGAAATTCTACATGTATCTAATATAAGTATGTCCACACACTCGACAAAATTGTATTTGTGAAATTATCTTCGTTGAAGCAAGGAAAGAGTTCGATCAAATTTCTTGAAAGACATTGCTCTGGAAAAAACTGTTTCTATTGGTAGTCGATAAACATGCTCCTGTTATTAGTAAGAGAATTCGAGGTAAAGAAACACCATGGCTTTCTTCAAAAATAAAGTCTCTTATGTATGAACGAGATTACAATCTTAGAAATGCCCGTGCAAATAACTTTGAATTATTTTGGAGTACATATAAGAAGCTTAGAAATACTGTCACGGCTGAAATCCGAAAAGCTAAATCAAATTTTAATAAGAAACTTTTAGAAGAGAACATGGATAACCCTAGCAAATATTGGAAATCTATTAAAAGAATTACATCCGGCAATAAAACCAAGACTAATCCGCCCATACGAGTAAAGTCCATTTTCAATGATAAAGTAACCGAGACTGATGTAGATACAGCTACTACGTTTGGCCTATTTTTCAGTCGAATAGCGGAACGAACCTCTAAAGAATTTTATAAACTGCATCCAGCCTTAACCTCTTTATCCTCAGTCCCGGCTTACATACTCAATTCAAATAATGTTGGATCCAATGTTTTAAACTTTAAAGAAATTAAGATATGTAACATTTACAATCATCTTCGAACATTGAAAACGACTAAAGCCATTGGCCTGGACGGTATTCCAGCAAAGTTGCTTAGAGACTCAGCATCAGTTATTGCGCCGTCAATAACCTCACTATTCAACCTATCGTTATCCACATCAACATTTCCGAGTGATTAGAAATTAGCCAGAATTATTCCCATCTATAAAGGCAAAGCCCGAAACGACCCAAGTAACAATAATATAGACCCATCTCAATTCTCCCAACCCTATCCAAAATTCTCGAAAGGGAAATTCATAAGCAGTTAAGCACCTACCTAGAAGCCTTAAACCTTATTTCGGGATCTCAGTTTGGTTTCCGTAAGAAGATTCATGCCCAATGGCTATCACTCTTATATCTGACACCATTAGGAAAAATTCTGAAGCGGGTCTATTGACAGGCGCAGTTTTCCTCGATGTTCAAAAAGCATTCGATACAGTTTCACATCCGAAGCTACTCAGTAAACTGAGATTCTTTGGAATCCGTGATAACGAACTTAATTGGTTTGAGAACTATTTGTTAGATAGGCACATTCAAGTTGGAGTGAACGGTGCATTATGTTCATCATTTCCTGTGAATTCAGGAGTACCGCAGGGATCTATATTGGGACCATTGCTTTTTATAATGCATGCACATGAATGACTTATTGCTTACTCCCTTTAACTCTAACCTGATAATGTATGCTGATGATACCGTGATCTATTTCGCTGCAAAGACCACTGCTGAAATTACCGATATACTAAATGAGGACTTAAAGATCATCGGAGACTGGGCAATCAACAATGAAATCTATCTGCACCAAGGGAAACTGGAATCGGTCCGCTTTGGGACGCACAAACGGAGATCAATAAATGAACCCTTAAAAGTTCAAATTTATGGCCTTGATATAAAGTCGTCATTGGTATACAAGTACCTTGGTCTACATCTTGACAGTGGCCTGACGTATAAAGATCATCTACAGTACACCTGCTCTCGAGTCTCGAAAAGAATAGGTGCACTACGACGTATTAGACCATATATTACAACCCACACCGCATTAACCATCTATCTGGCAACTGTTCTCCCTATATTGGACTACTGCGACTTCATGTGGGACTGCCTTAGCCAAACCGACGCTGATAGACTTGAAAGATTACAAAATAAAGCAAACAAAATAATTTGTAATAACATTCCCACAGTAGATACTAAGCTGATTTCTCTGAAAGATAGGAGATCTATGCATCTATCAATTTTTACATTTAAATGTATTAATAATTTGGCTCCAATTCCTTTCAACGAGTATTTTACACTTCATCAACCTAAGCGCTCAATTAGAAATAGTGAGATGAAGTTATTACTGTAGTTCCAAGATCAAAGTTAGAGTTCGCAGAACGTAGCGTTCTTGTAAGAGGCTCTAAAACATTTAATAACTTGCCTGAACATGTCCGCCTAGAATCATCTCTACCTAGCTTTAAAGCTAAACTCTTAGACTTATTTACAGCTTAACTTTAATATAATAGAGTACATATATATATATATATATATATATATATATATATATATATATATATATATATATATATATATATATATATATATATATATATATATATATATATATATATATATACTATAGAAGGCAGTGTGGTGGATGTGGGACACTACAGAACTTTATATACTACACATTATGCCTAAGCCTTTATGCGCACGCTCACTGCATTTCAAAATATATATATATATATATATATATATATATATATATATATATATATATATATATATATAAGTTTAAAAACGGCGATAAAGCACATAAGTAAAGACATTGTAGCGCCCTTCAAGGAAAGCTCAAACAACGGCAACTGTGGACAGCTGTTTCGCCCTTTTTGGGGCTCATCAGCACAGTGCACCGATGATGAGCTTCCACATACCAAGAATATATATACTATAGAAGGCAGTGTGGTGGATGTGGGACACTACAGAACTTTATATACTACACATTATGCCTAAGCCTTTATGCGCACGCTCACTGCATTTCATATATATATATATATATATATATATATATATATATATATATATATATATATATATATATATATATATATATATATATATATATATATATATTTTAATTGTAGGGCCCTCATTGATACCAGTGATACATTACTGAAGAGGTTACCCTACGGAAATAAATATGATTTGATTTTGATTTGATTTGTCCTTTTTGACTCACGGATGTTGCGAAGCAACATCTGTAAGTCTTTGTGGTTATACTTGAGTGTGGGGTGAGTGTGTTAAACAGTTAAACAATGGGAAAGCGGTTAAACAATGGGAAAGCATGAGTTAAACAATGGGAAATGACCGGCCTGCTTTGCGCGCACTGTTTGTCTGCAAATCGGACCTTTCAGAACCGGAAATCGGGCTGGAGCACGCGTTTGTTCTTTCGATTTGGCAAATGAAGCACGACAAATGGGTCAAATAGCAAGATTCGCACGGTGCCCTGTTTGCAAAAATAACTTCAAACTGCTCTAATTCTTTCTTTGAAATAGTTAACAATTAAGGACAAAGCAATGTCTTTCAAGAACTGCATTAGATGTTATTTTGTTGAATTGCTACAATTCACTTGAATATCATGCAATCGTGCTAATTTAATAACTTACATCCACAGGTTTCTTTTTCTTTTTAGGAACGTGCCTAAAATATCAAGTTTGAAAAACAGCAGCTTTATGTATAGTGTAATGCATTAATTTAGACTTTAATAGCTGTATGCAGGCTTAGATATTTCAGAAGAAATTCAATACATATAATTTTTTGAACAATTGGTAATTTAGTATACCATTTGTTTGGTTATAACTGCATAGTCAAAATCTTTAAAAATCGTTTCTCAATAAGCAAACAAAGTTTTGTCAGTTTGTTTTATCTGAAAACTAATGCTAAAATGAAGAGGTTTTAGATGGTACGCCAAAGAGAAAATTATGTTTGAAATTCAGTAGGTCTTGTTTATATTGTTTTCAAAAACTCATTAATAATTCATGAGAAAAACACAAAGAAAAATCACAAGCGTGTCGTATCTTTATATGTGATAAAGATTTCCCTTGACTTACATAAACTTTAACTTTGATTTTCTCGACTTGCACAGCGTATTTTTTGAAAATTACTTCGCCAATGAACTTATTAGATCGATCGTTTTTGAAGCAATTTAAAACATTCGCATGCAGTGCGTGTTTTATCGGACCTAAAGATACTCGGCTCGGTTCGCCTCGTATCTTTATATCATTGATAATTGTATTTTAATTGACAATTCTTTATTATTATTCTATGTTTCTCAACCGGCAGATGCATTAAAAAGGTAGTTAAGTGTACAAACTACAAAGTATTTAATAGCTAAAACAAAGTATTTTGAGAGATATGCCAAAAAGATTTTAGGTTTTGAACGCTTTTCATCGCAAATACGCGACATAGAAAAACACTGCATTTTAAAACACAGGAGTTCTAGCTATATACTTCTTGCTTTCTATATCATACCTTACTTCTGTGGCTTCGCCAGACTTCCCTGCATTGGATAAATCTTCTAACAGCACAATAAGAGGTGACGTTGGATTTGTATCTGCCATACCTGTATGGCACATTAAGAAATATTCATCATTCATCAAAACTTGCGCATTTGATAAATCACGAGTAATTAATGAGACGAAAAAACAATCACGGCAAGTTATTTCGGTCACATGACCGAAATAACTTCTAGTTAATTACTATGATTAAAAATACTTGAGAACAAACTACTTGTAAACAAAGGAGTAAGACAAACCAGAGCATTTTTCTTGCCCTTCAAATATTGTTATGCAAAGTGTCTCAATGAAAATAACTTGGTACGCAAATTGCCCATTTCAATGTTTATTTCAGTACATTTTTGGCAGATAGGTTCTTTTCAATTAAGTAAGACAATACATTCTGGTTAGCATGACAATGAAACCAAAATATTACATTTCTCAGAAGTGTAAATAAACACGAAATGGCAATTTGTATACCAAGTTCATAAAACAAAAAAACAATAGACACTTTGAAAATTATAAACATTTTCATTCTTTACGTTTCGACTATAATTTAAGTTATCTTCAGAAGAATGACTGCATTCTAAAGTAAAGAATGTAAATGTTTACAATTTTCAAAGTGTCTATTGTTTTGTGTTTTATTAAAATACTCTATGGCAACCGCAATTTTTTTATTAATACCAAATTAAGTTGGTCTATTTGAGGCGAAGGTGAGATGTGAGAATGAGGTTTGCAGCTCTCAACAGGACAGAAAATTGTCGTGACCGAAATTTTACTCCCAAATATATCCCTGAGGTGTCTGCCACAGAGTTGGCTTACCTTGTTCATCTGTTCTGTTCACGATCTTACAATATTGCCACACAGCTCGAAAGAATATGGTAACAGCAGCATAAAATACACCAATCTTTTCCATTGCTAAAATATTTAGTGCTGTAGTCGAGGCTTGTCCTTCTTCAACAGCTTTTGTCGTAATTTTCATTGATTTCTTAAGATTGTGATGAATATCTGATAAGCAACTCCACGCATCTTTGACACTCCTATTATATAAATACGAAAATAATGATTAAGATTTGTTTTGTAGAGTATATTATAATATGGCATTTGTAAATTCTGAACGCCGATTGACTAAGAACCGTGTTGATATAACTCAATGTCAACACGGAAAATTTCTTTCTTATATTTCTTTGCCCTATATTATAAAAAAAACATAAAACATTTTTCCGTATTGATATACAGTTATATCAACACTCGTGGAAATTGGGAAAACTCGAAATTGTGTTCCACTCGTGTTGATATTATTGTACACTCGTGTTAATATTATTGTATATCAACACGGAATATGTTTTATATTTGTTAAGTATAGGGCCATTCCATTTAATATCCACACCCCCCTGTTGACGAGATTTTCCGAAGGGTTCTGAAATTCTGAAATTTCTGAGGGGGTTCCAAGATGAAAATTTCCGAGGAAAATTCTGAACATTTCTGAAGGGGCACTACCTGTTGACGAGAATTTCCGAGGGAGTCAAGAAAATCCCTGAAAATAATTCCCGATAATTTCAGAGGGGCTCAAAAAATTCCCGATAATTTCTGAGGGGGTCAAGAAATTCCCGAAAATTTCTGAGGGGGGTCAAGAAATTCGCGAAAATTTCGGATGGGGTCAAGAAATTCCCGAAAATTTCCAATGGGGTCAGGAAATTTCCAAAAATTTCCGATGGGGTCAAGGTATTGTGTTTTTGACGGGAAAGTATTCTGTGTTACGGGCGTATCTTAAAGTTAGAGCGCGCAACGAATAATGACGACAGTATAGACATCAGTAACACAAAATATATAATCCCACCGCATATAATGCAGCGTGAATGGTGAATGCATTTTGGAACAAACTACCTAATTTAGGTAGTTTTGTACTATATAGTACAACAGAAGGTGGTCAACAGGCAAGTTACCAGAGTGGGAAAATGACGTTGTAATTTATAATTATATAAAGCTTGGTTTCCATTTGGTCGTTGGTGCTCGCTCGTTGTCGTGACTTTTTTTATTATTATTATTATTATTATTATTAGCAGTCTTTCAGTGTTGTTGCCAGGTGCTGGATGTCGTTACTGTCAAATGAAATTTTTGACTCAACTGACGGGAAAGACAAAATGGCTGCCTATGAAGATAAATGATTCCTACTTCAAACATACCTGTTTTTACTACACTTGCGTTAAGGCGACAACGTAGGAGAAAACATTGTTTCGTGGTTCGAAATATGTTCTCAACTCCATCCGGAGTACCTGAACCCTGAGACACATGCGAGAACCAGCTGCAATTCTACTTACACGAGTTTTCAATCATATGTAGTATGTGCAGTATACTGGTCACTCATCCTATGTAATACCCTTCCCTCGATCTACTATCAAATCTGTAACAGTGTAGTCATGCAATACCTTTCCCTCGATCTACTATCGAGTCTGTACAGGGTAGTCACTCATCCTATGTAATACCCATCCCTCGCGATCTACTATGAAGACTGTACAAGACGGTCACTCATTCACGACTGTACAAAGTAGTCACTTAACCTATGTGTAGCATTCCCTTGATCTACTATCAAATCTGTAACAGTGTAGTCACTCATCCTAAGTAATACACTTCCCTCGATCTATCATCAAGACTGTATAAGGTAGTCACTCATCCTATGTAATACACTTCCCTCGATCCACTATCAAGACTGTACAAGATGGTCACTCATCCTATGTAATACACTTCCCTCGATCTGCTGTCAAGACTGTACAAGGTAGTCACTCATCCTATTAATACCCTTCCCTCGATCTACTATCAAGACTGTGCAAGATGGTCACTCATCCGATGTAATACACTTCCCTCGATCTACTATCAAGACTGTACAAGATGGTCACTCATCCTATGTAATACACTTCCCTCGATCTACTATCAAGTATGTACAGGGTATTCACTTAACATATTTATATAGAATTCCCTCGATCTACTATCAAGACTCGATCTACGATCTACTATCAAGACTGTACAAGATGGTCACTCATCCTATGTAATACCATTCACTCGATCTACTATCAAGTCTGTACAAGGTAGTCAATTAACCTATGTATAGCATTCCCTCGATCTACAATCAAGACTGTGCAGAGTAGTCACTCATCCTTTGTAATACCCTTCACTCGATCTACTATCAACACTACTCTATGTCAGAAATTGTGTTGCAAATTGCACCAGAATTTGTAACGTTGTGTAACATAGCTTTTAAAGGTAACATCATGGTGGTACAGTATAACCTCTATTAGGAAGACTGTACAATCTTCAGTTGTAATAAAGTTACCAACCTGTTGGGCGATAAGATATCTTTCAAACGCAAAATATCGACCCAGCCACATTTATTACCCATGATGCAAAGCAGTTCATGAAGATGCAGCCATAAATCAGCATGGTTATGAACTGAATGGTCAATCTCATATGGGAGATTCGTGTAGACATTAGCTTGAAACGCCTGACAGCAAACGATGTATTGAATTGATAACTCTAACCAACTGAGCACTTGATCCGGGCTTAGTGTCAGAATGTTTGGATTCTAAATGGTGAAAGTGATCAGTATATTATGTTGAAAGTTTTTTTCGCGGATGGAAATATCGAGCTATAGAAGAAGAACTATTTATTACATGTTGGAATAATATAAAATTGTCGAGTGATATGCCCTACATTTTGTCTATTATACGATGAGTTTTTGTAAAAATTAAACTAATAATACCAATAAATTATATTCAAAAACTCATTAATAATTCATGAAGAAAAATCATAAGCGTGTCGTATCTTTACATGTGATAGAGATTTCCCTTGATTTACATAAATTTTAGCCTAACTTTGATTATTTTTTTCTCGACTTACACAACGTATTTTTTGAAAATTACTTCGCCAATGAACATATACTAGATCGATCGTTTTTGAAGCAATTTAAAACATTCGCAGTGCGTGTTTTATCTTTACATCTGATAAAACACTGCTGCTCATGTTTTAAATAGTACATTAAAGCAGCATATAATCAGCATTTATCCCTGAAGAATTACACTTTACCCCTAAGGAAATTTAATTGAAAATATCCAACCCTCATGCCAAAATCCCATAAAAAATTGCATATACCTTACCCCTGTGGAAGTTCTTACAAAGGGGGAGGGGATTGTACGGATATTAAATGGAATAGCGCATTCCACTACAGTCGCTTTGTTCGCGCGGGAACAGCGAATCGGTTTGAACATGCGTTCGCATGTGTGACAGTTTTCAGTTGGGTTATATTGTATACTTCAATTTTCTTCGTAGGTCCACTAGACTGATTACTCGCGCGATTCAATAGGTCGCTCGTACCTCGCGGGCAAACCGAACACAGTGAGTATTACATACGTCATTTCATACCTGATTCTTGTCAGGCTTGTTTTCAATATTAATCACCAACTGTTCACTGCTCACAACAACAGGAAGAACATTACAAACTATAGAACATATGAATAGCTATAATTAGTATATATAACAATTGAATAAATAATAAATTCCCGCTCTCCACTAAATTCAATTCGGTATTTTAATTCTCGTCAATCCAATTGACGATTTAAAATTTATATTGATTCAACACGAGGTATTACCTAACAACTTTCTATAAATATTGATTGGAGAATCTGGGTAGCTCTCGTGTTCTTTAGACATCAATGATTGTATTAGAGAAACCTTGATAAAAATTGAATATCATTAATTGAATTAAACGACGTAATATATAACACGAAACAGATAAACATTTTAATAGTACTCAACCAACCAGAATATACCTTTTAAAAAAAACACTTTCTACAATAGTGCAATTCCGCATGAGAAATATGCGAATCGGCAGTTGTAGAAAAAATGAAACCGACTATGACTTAGTTTGTTCCTTTAGAAAATCTCGGTATTTGTTTGAATAACTATAGTTCTTGAAAAGCAACATTATTGTTTTTGGGGGGGGGGGAGAAGGACCATTAAAATTATCAAAGTTTTCACCATTTTAGATGTACCATAGCGTAAATGAGACCAAAACCACCTTCCTTACAACTGTCAAGAAACAACAAAACCACAAAGTGCCAGGATTTAACATTTACGGGAAAACCCTGGATACAAGTTTGAACATTCTCCTGATGCAACTGCCTAATTGCTACAAGTCCACTCACATGTAACTTGTCTGGCATTGTAAGGAAACCAGTGAAAACGACGAGTACAACCATTGAAATGAATATAACTGGAACGCTATCTCCAACCGGAAATTTGAAACCAAACTTGAAGGCCAGTCCCAGTCTTTTCACGCATGCGAAGAGCGCTCAATCAGTCAATCATGATATAAACACGTGGGTTTGAGTCAAGATTTGGCTTCAAGAAAAAGATAGACAGTTTATCTGAAGGTAGCGTTCCAGTTACAGTATATTCATTTCAACGCACACAACGCATAAACAAACACGAAAAAGCCGTCGACTATAATGCGTGGCCAATTCTTAAATCTGTTTGGCTAATACGCACCGAGTTGGTGAAATTTGACGCACCCCCATCGCTAAAATCCGCACTTTAAGAATTTGAGCTCAACGCTGCAACTAAATAATACGAGTCGACTTGTATCAAGTCTACAGCAATAAGGTAAATCTTTCCTTTTGTTAAATATCACAGTATAGCACAGAGTATCCAGATCACATCTTGATTGACTATGTTAGTAAAAGCGTATAATATTATAATAAAGAGCCCGAGTATTAGGTTGAACAAGAAGAATTATAATATAGCATTTGTAAATTCTGAACGCTGATTGGCTAAGAGCCGTGTTGATATAACTCAATGTCAACACGGAAACGTCGGAAAATTTCTTTCTTTATGTTTCTTTGCGCTATATTATAAAACAAATATAAAACATTTTTTCCGTATTGATACAGTTATTGATACACTCGTGGAAATTGGGAAAACTCGAAATTGTGTGAAAACACTCCGCCCTTCGGGCGTCTTCGGGCGTCTTCGGGCGGAGTGTTTTCACACAATTTCTCGTTTTCCTAATTTCCACTCGTGTTGATATAACTGTATATCAATACGGAAAATGTTTTATATTTGTTAAATCATACATTGGGCCACGTGATCAGACACACAAGAAGAACTTACGGCACATTCTTTAACAGCTTCTGGAAATTGTTTTATCAATAACAGTGTAAGTCGACATTTCTCAGAGCAGTCGCTTTGTTTCGCTGAAAGATAGTGACAAACAACGAGTAAGCACAAAATAAAAATCGTCAATAGTGGTATAGAGACAATATTGTAATCGCAACAATCTTGGATAAAATGAATTGAGACGTTTTAAAAGTATTAAGGCCAGATCAAACGAGGCCATCATTAGCCAGCGTGGCCGGCTCTATTGAAGGAGAGCCTGCCCGAAAGCCCTAGTCAAATTGATGACTCTCGGCAGCCAGCCGCCGAGAATTGTGATTGGCTGAATTTACGTTGACGACAGTTTGATTGACATGTTACGCTAATTTATTCAAATATTTAAAAATAAATACAGTAAAAACAAACGGCATCGCTATATTACAGGTAAACTACGTGAAGCGTTCCTCTTTTGACTTCGTAACTCATTTGGAATTTTCCTCATTAGCTTTGCAAATTTGAAAAACTCTTTGCAAATCCCTTGAGGGAATTTGCAATGTTCCTATCGGCTGTTGCAATATTCCAAACTTCATTTTAAATTTTCCTAACTTCCTGTTTTAATTTCCTAACTTCCTGTTCTGTTCTGAGCGTTGTTATTGGTCGATTATTTTTGTTAGCCAATTGCAACACGCAGAACAGAACAGGAAGTTAGGAATTTGTAACAGGAAGTTAAGAACTTCTAACAGGAACTGAGGAAAATTTTTTTGGCTTTTAGCAACATTGCAAATTCCCTCAAGGAATTTGCAAAGGAGTTTTTTAAATTGCAAAAGTAATGAGGAAAATTGCAATCAATTTAGAAACTCAAAAGAGGAACGCTTTACGTAGTTTACCTGTAAAGTGTAAACCTGTCTGCTAAAATATAAAATTCAAAAGACAAAGTGTAAAATGTATAACATATACCGGTATCTAAACAGAATACGGCAAGCCATACTGCTATTACTGCATATATGTCGTATGATTTTACCGTATGGTCACTATAGTATAAAGAGTATAAAACCTCGGCTGTCCTTGCCTTGTTTATATTTTGCTGGCTGGCAAATTACAATTATATAAAACAATACATTCCCATTGTGTTTAATACACCATAATAATAGGAAGCTCTCTTTGGAGCTTTTAAAATACATTTGCCTGCCAACGAGTATAACACGGGAAGGGGTCTATTTAAACTTTTCCTAAGTCATTATATTTAATACTGCAATATTTATAACTGTAGTACAGCCATACAGGTGCAAAGCATAATATAATTTTGAACGGTCTTCGTCTACTACTGGGCCTACTAAGGGCCTTCGCTCGAAATGCCGACGTTTTGCTTGTATTTCCAGGCAGTTGAATCGCTATCCATCTATTGTAAAAAGTTTATTGAAAGCATGTAGCGCAGGCTATAGTAAATATGCAACAATTAAAATTTTAAGTCATCAATTTATACAAAACTATTTCGAGTGGGCGGTGTTAATATGGAATATTAACTAAGTGGGCGGCATCAATTTGACTAGGGCTCTCGGGCAGGCTCTACTTATAAAAGAGCCGGCCACGCTGGCTATAGCCATCATGTTCGCCCAATACTATTCAGTATTGTTGAATGCAACATTGTTGGCCTCGTTTGATAATATCTTGGGTAATGTCGGCTCATGTCGGAAGATGTTTAATCGGTTTTGACTTTGTTAAAACATTTCCATCCAACATTGTTCAACATCATTGTTGGGTCAAAAATGTAAGACGATGTTGGATTCGTTCGAACGGGGCTTTAGACCTTCAACTTCATCACTGTTGGTTGGTAGGGCAGAGGAAAGGACTGGAGCAGTTTGTGCCAGTGTATGTAGCGGCGACTAGTGTAGGTAAGGTCGGCGAAGGGCCTTCGCTCGAAATTTCGAAGTTCTGCTTGTATTTTGCAAGTAGTTCTCTCGCATCTCTCCCAATCCGCAATTCAGACGAATGACCAAGAATGGCCTTGCCTCGCAGAGGAATAACCAAGGTGGGATTTATACGACCTTACGACCCTAAGGTCATCCGTTAGAGACTTAATTGGGTGTTAAAACACGAACGACGTCAAAAGATGAATGGCGTCTATCAGTACAATTGAGTCAACTAAAAGTACAAAATGAATAACTTTACGCATTTCTGTTTAATTTGCTTAACATTGACAAAACAGGTGCATCATAAGATTTAATTTTGTCTAAATATAATTTATATGTTTTTATAAAGCCCCCTTTCGTTGCAGAGTTAATATTAGAACACTATAATTAAATACTCACATGAGGACGAATGTAAAGTACAGATTGCCATAAAATATATGGGTTAAGTAAACAAACCTGCAGCATTAATTAAAATTCCTTTCTGTGACGTTCTGGATAAACTGTTGAACATATCTATATTGTTAATGGAAAAATATATTGCCGTATATGAGTGTGCTTCCAGTTTGACAATCAGACTGACCCTACCAAACGTTGAAAGTTTCCTCCAAATTCTCCAGTCTCTACCGGCAGTAACACTGGACTAATGAAAGAACGCTATATAATGAACTGGACAGCTACGATATAAACCTTTAGCACAGATTGAAGTATCCAGCGTACATGAAGTTGGCTTTTAAGGCAGTTTTCCATTACGGTCTCTTTGCCCACATTCAACTTTCTTGACGGCCTTTAGTTTAAATTAATGACAAAAATAATGACAAATATTGTTATTTTTTTATTATTATTAATTTTAGAATAAGAAATTGAAGGCACAGAGAACAGGACTAATACAGTCCCAAATTAAGTCCAGCCGTTATATTTGATATGGAGAACATACAGTTTTGCTTTTTTCATTACAGTACCTTTCAAAAATATACTTTTTTTATCAATATCTTTTGCTTCAAGTGCTTCTGTGATCTTGCACAGTTCTTCAGCAAGAATCTTTTCAGTGGAAAATCGAGCCAACCTTATTTATTATGGAAAAAAAAGCTAAATTAGAGAACATACTTAAGATGCAAAAACATGCACGAGTCCAAAAGGACGAGTGCAATTTAGTGAAGTCTTTAAAAACTCACGAGTATATATGTGTTCCCATACAGAAGCAAATGCATGCATGGTCACTTGCATCATTCATTCATTTGAATGACACAACATCAATAAAAATTGATACTGTCAGAAGTCAAAACTTAAATCAAAGTGTTGTGTTTTGTTTGGGATGAATTAATTTTTTGGCACCAAATTAATTTTTTGGCACCAAATTAATTTTTTAACACTGAATTATTTTTGTGGCACTAAAACCTGAATTAAAAGAATTATATTGCAATACATCAGTCACAAACAAGGCATGGCAAAAATCTTCATCATGAGGAATAATTCACACTAAATACCAACACACTATCGTTCGCTCAACCTCTCTTATATATATTGAAGTCAAATTATGGTTTGCCCACTTAGACTAAAAATTAAAATGTTTCTTTCCTTCGCACACTGTGAAACGTGCTTATAAAAACAATCAGATTCAAGGTTCAAAAACCGGTACCAATATGCATCCTAGCGGAAACAACATGTTGCTAACTTGAAAGAATGGAAATGCAATATACTAATATGCCCTACTGCACAGTAATGCACTTACATGTCAAGAAAAAGCTCCGCAGCCTCTTTCACTCTTTTTGCATCCTTTTCAATTGAATAAGCTTCATACTAAGTGAACAAATAAATTGTAAGAGAAATATATTTTATCTTCGCACCTGCAGGTCTTGGTTAAATAACTACTATATCACAACCACGCATCCTTAGTATGCCCGTTCTCAGGTTAGGCATAATCTGCAATCGTGGACAAACTGTTAATAAAATGGATCGAAATTTTTGTGAATTAATCAAATAATTTCATTAGGTTTTCCCCCTCTCCCCCACCCAATTTTGACATTTTCTCCACAATAGACCTTATACCGATTATTAAAGGAATACCGAATGGTTTTCCGTGCAGGATTGCGTGATCCATGCACGCGGGATGTTGCGAGACTTACGCTTTCCGAAAGTCGAGCAACATCCCAAGTGAATGGATCATGCTATCCTGGACGGGAAAACCATTTGGTAATTGTTTTATAAAATTACTACAGTGAAACGACGGTTAACTTCATTAAAATTACTGATGAAATGTGCAGTTCTCACAACAATCGTCACTTAACCAATCGGAGCATCGCTACTCCACGCTATTGAAAACAACAACAAATGCGAACAGAATTTGTTCGCAAATTCGCGAAAATATGCAGCGAAAATACAGATAAAATTTACGAAATTTGAAATGGAAAACCCGCTAAACAGAAAGCCAAAGTAGTTATGAAAAGATTCTCGACCTGAATACTTGAAGATTGCGAAGCGTTTGAACTTTGAAGCGACTAGCGAGAGATGTTGTACTTGCCATGGTCTGATGAATTTCAACGCTATGCGTTGCTACTTCTTTGAACAGGACTATCGATCAGAAATTTATTCATACAACTAAACCAACGTCTCAATAATTGGAAACTTTTAAATTTGTAAAATTATGTGCAAGAATTTCTGTTCAGAATTTCCCGTGCAGGATTGTCTGATCCTGCACGGCTGTTGACCAATCAAATTGCGTGTTTCACTGTAGTTATTATATAATCTCTTTTACCCAATGGCCTCGTTTCCATGTTAACTTATTTTAGCATGTCAGGGACAGATAAAGATTATATTCCCATGTTTTCCTGGACGAATTTGTTTCTTGCTGTTCTTATTCTCAATAACAAGGTAATTTTACTAAGCGCAAAACATGAGTAAGTATTTGACATGAAAACGAGGCCATTAGGTAAAAGAGAATAATCGGTAAGGTCTATTCAGCAACATTCTGTATTTCTGTTGGGGGTATTTTGGGCAAGATACAGGAATCAAATTACAATTTAAAGTCCCACATGCAGAGGCAAATTAAAATATTATTAACAAGTTATGTCCACGATTGTGGGTACTATTTTCCAGTGATATAGTCAATCTCGACATATCTTATCAGTCTTAAATTATTTAATATAAAAATATCATCTTTGTTCTAGCATAGGCTATACTGAGAACCACTGATCTAATATTAGATCAGTACTGAGAAATCCCGCCTGAAAGTCATTCAGGACTTTTTGTAAGCTGTCCATCCGCGTAGAATTTTATAAGGAATTGTATTTTCCTCAAGATTCGAAAGCTTGGAAAACGTCCTACCTTGCTCGCATGACATTCGCGCAAACAATGGGGGCGCAAAATTAAAGTTGAAAGAAAAATAATCGCTCGGATTAAGAAGTTTGCTGCCGAAAACGCGTGAAAAATAATTCGTGTATATAAATACAGATAGTTAAAAAGCAAATTATAGATTATTATATAGGACATGTATCGGCCATTACACTATGACTCGTTGCTACCACCACCAAAAGATTGAAAGAAACTGATCTGCTGTTCCTTTTCTTATGGGAGCACCGGTGGATTATAAATTTTGGTAAGCACTTTTCAGAAATTTGTGAATATCCGATATCATTTTAAGAAAAATACCTTAAGTTAAAAACCTTCCGAGAAATTAATACTTCGCGAAAACATTATAGTAGTACAATGTAAATGTCAAGACTAAATAAAACTATTTGTGCATGTTGTAATAATACAATCATAAATCCTTAAAGCATGAATTCATAAAATCTGCTAAAAACCAAGAATAATATGTTCTACCCTTCCGTCTGTCTTGAATACATCGGCTCCCAGTTCTGTCGGATATGTCTTGAATACATCAGTGTCAGGTATAAACCTTCGATACTATGGCCGTATTTTCGTCATGCCGTCATAGTTTATCATAACACAATTATGACATACCATGACGACATCAGTAAATACGGCTATGAAGACAGTCGTTTCGAGATGGCTGGCTGTCAGTTAACGATTTCACACGATTTCACTGCTGCATTCGTTTCCTGGTCCTTCTGAAAGATCCTCTAATGTGTAACTGGGGATCCAAAGATAGTGCAAAGTCTCAAATTGAGAAAGATATTGCAAGTGTATGGGGACATAAAGTGCGGAGTCGCATTAAAATATAAACGTGGACAAAAAATCACTACTAGATCGTTCTTAATGTATCAAGAAGCATTTCGAAAGCTACCAGTTCTGTCGGACGTGTCTTGAATACATCAGTGTCAGGTATACAGCTTTCGTCCTGGATATTTTGTCGTATTTTTGCATGTCATCATAGTTTATCAAAACACAATTATGAGAAATAATGAACGACGTCTGTAATTATACGAATAAGAGTATGAAGATAATAATGATACGAGTATGAAAGCAATCGGTTCGAGGTGGCTGTCAGTTAAAGATTTCACTGTCATATTATTTCCTGGTCCTTCACAGTGAGCTCCATATATATCTGGAGTGAGAACCCGAGTCCAAACAGTGAAGCCAAGAAATTGAAGAGCTATTGAACGTCAGTTCCAGTCCCTTTCTATTGTTTTTGTCTGCGCGAATCTGGCAAAGACTTTGCCCAAAATTCGTATTTTCACATCGACTTATAATAGGTAATAGGATGGTTTCGAGTGCAATTTGGATAAAACATGCACGAGTGAGTTTTTCAAATAGCTCAATAGACCTTTCCCCTTTTGAGTGAAATTTTGATCTAGACAAGTCTGGACAAAAATTTCATCACAGCTTGAAAGAGCATCACAAAATTAGTAATATCAGATGATCAAACTGATTATCAATTTCCCATTTGTAATGCAAAATGACTGAAAAACGGCAAATTTCGCAAGGCTATGTTATCCGCATTTTACAACATTTCGCAACGAAACTTCGGAATATTACTAATTTTGTGATGCTCTTTCAAGCTGTGATGAAATTTTTGTCCAGGCATATCTGGATCAAAATTTCACTCATAAGGGGAAAGGTCTATTAGGCCCCCATTTGAGAATATGCGCTTTTCTTAGAGACAAATTGAACAAGAAGCAGATATGCATGATTATAATAGAATATTAAAATTTTATACCTGCAGTCAACTCATGAAGGAAAGGAGGACAAGAAAG